>JAIPRM010008975.1:0-15291 GCA_025469315.1 Stegophylla sp. TES_Ste_2020
TTAAAACTAAAAATTTTAACAAAAAAAAAAAAAAAAAATAAATAAAAAATATTCATCGTTGTAAAAACTACCAGCTTCTTCTGAACTCCGTTCAGAATTTAAAATAAATAAATAAATAATAAGAATTAGGTATAATATAATACAGTAAAACTCGCTTAAGACGCTCTTTAAGGGACCAGCTCTCTAGAACTTCTTAAGCGGGAAAGCGTCTTATGCGGGAATGAAAAAAAAATGATGTGATTGAAATATCGAGTTTATTTTTTTATTATTAATACACTTATAATACACTGAAAGACACTTATTTATAATTACAATATTCATATTCATATTTTTGTGCTACTGATTTTAATTTAAAATCACTACTACTAAAATTTATCGTAAACTGCTGAACAAAAGAGCGTTTTACCCGATTAGACAAAGAAAAACTGAGCGTCTTAACAGCTGGTGGTTTTTACATTGACTAGTATAGAAAATGTCTAGGGACCGACGAAAAACGGCGTCTTATGCGGGAAAGCGTCTTAAGCGAGAGCGTCTTAAGCGAGTTTTACTGTATTAATATTTTACGAACAACATTTACAACGGGCCGATTTCGAATGCGCAGGAGGGGAGGCGACGCTACGTGATGGTGACCACGACGGGTCTGTGTCTGATGATGGTCGGGTCCTGGTCGGGCGCCGGCGGTGTCGGTGACGACAAAGCGGACGCGACGACTGGCGGCGACAGGGTCCGGAGATTCGTGATCGTCAACGGCGAAGGCGTGCCAGAGTACGACGACGACGACGAAGACGACTACGACTCGGGTCACGACTTCGGCGGAGGTGGCGGCGGTGGAGGTCACGGCTTCGGCGGCGGTGGAGGTCACGACTTCGGAGGCGGCGGCGGCGGAGGTCACGACTTTGGTGGCGGCGGTGATGGACACGGCTTCGGCTTCGGTGGCGGCGGCGGACACGGCTTCGACTTCGACGACTTCGACGGACACGACTTCGGCGGACCCGACTACGACGATTGGTACCACGACGTGGACGTTGACCACCACCACGAGTTCGACTTCGACTCGTTCGACCGCGGTTACGGTTACTACCACAAGTACTGGTACTATTTCTACCGGTACGGCGAGCCGCACCTGCCGTTCCCGCTGTTCCCGCCGTTCTACGTGCACCGGCTGCGGCCGTTACATCGCGTCGCCGCCGTCACGTGCGACCGGTGGCCGTTCGTGTGCCGCGACGCGCACGAGGCGATCCAATGGTTGCAGTGTTACCGCGACTTCCTGGACGGCCGGCGAGTGGGCCAGTTCATCCGCGGCATTCACAGCGCGGGCGGCATCGGCGGCATAGGCGGCATCGGCGGCGTTGGCACGGCGGGCGGCATACCG
Source organism: Stegophylla sp. TES_Ste_2020 (assembly GCA_025469315.1). NCBI lineage: Eukaryota > Metazoa > Arthropoda > Insecta > Hemiptera > Aphididae > Stegophylla > Stegophylla sp. TES_Ste_2020. Next base: position 1,373 of record JAIPRM010008975.1, read on the forward strand.
GTGGTGCCCGTCCGCGCGTTCAAAAAGTAGCGGCGACCCCGTCGTCGTCGTCGGGGAATTCGGAATTTTTTTCCAAAACGTCCAACTAGAATCTAGAGACGGAGCGCGTGACACTCGTACATCATAGTATATTATACACATAAGGCTCAAAGCCGTAACTGAAAATAAATTTTTTTTTTTGGGGGAGAGGGCGAAAAAAATGCCTTTTTTTCGCTTGTTAAATTATCAGTTATTATCTGATAAAAATCAGGTTGTTGTCAGTTTTTTCAAATTTCAAGGGATATCCGAACGCCTGCACACTTCTCTTGAGTTTGGACTGGTATACAATTTTTTTCTCTACAATACTCAAAGCGTTTGTTTTTATCTAAAAACACTCTTGGAAATAAATTTGAGCACAATTAAGAAAAAAAATGCTGAAGGTTACACTTTTTTATTTTCCTGATTAAACATCAAAGGAATTAAATATTTTTCGATTTTTCAATACATCTCTGTCGATTTTTGAACGATTAACTTCGAATTAGTTTCATTTTGAATGTTTTTATTAATTATCTTTGAATATTACTACTTAATTTTTTCGTCCACTCCCTAAAATCGAATTATTGATTAAAAAAATATTAATCAAAAAAAAAAAAAATAATAATAAAAAAATTATCACAGTAAGTATTTGGTATTTATTATTTAAACAACCAACAATATTGGGTTTTAGAAAATATGAGTAAAATAATTTTGTTTAAAATATGAATACAAAAATGAACTCAAAAACACAAAATTTGAGGCACAATCTTAAAGGATTCGGTTTATTCATTGTTTAAATAAATAAATACTAATATTATTGTCAATAAGAATTCGATTGTAGTGATTTGAAAAAATTAGTAATATTGAAACATATACTGAAAGATAATTTTAAAAAAAACCTTCAAAATGAAACTAATTTTATGTTAATCACTTGAAAATTTCCAGAAATATCGTGAATAACGTGAAAAAATATTTCTTCCCTATGAAATTACTGAAATTAGAAAGTAAAAAAGCGTATCAAGCAAGTGACCATTAAAAACTGTTTAATTGTTTTCAAATTTATTTCTAGTACTTTTTAGCTGGTAAAAACAAAGACTTTAGGCATTGTATGGAAAAAAAAATAATTGTGAACTGATCTAATAAACATAGATCCTCTTCTACCTAAACACCAAAATGACTTAAACCTACATTCAGAGCGTTGTGTAGCAAAAAAAAGAAAAAAACAAAATTCGAGTTTAGGTTAAAATCACATGCAGTGGTAGTAATTTATGATAAAAATCATATGTCGGACGTTATCAATTTGTAACATAACTGTTTTCAAAAAAAAATTATTGTTTTATTATTATTATTATTATTTTCAAATTTGTAATTTTGTCTTTTGTTCTGTGAATTTTTCAAAACCAAAAAGGTATATAAGTGATCATCGCCAACCTAACCACTGTGGTAACTTGTATATACTTTTTGAGCACACCACTCAAACCCCCCCCCTTCCCCATGTATATATTACCTATGTAACGTCGCACATCCATCTCGTTCGTTACATGCGTACACTCGAATTTTAATCTGAAGAAATGATGTATGTATTGTGTTATTTCAAAAATGTATTTATTAAATAACTTATTTTCAATACGGCATTTTTAATGAATTATTTGGAATTATTATAAAAAAAAACCAGTTCTGGAATCCAAAATTTCTTAAAATATTGGGAACTAGAACCAAATTTTTACTATTTCAAATAACCAGAACCGAACCCAGAAACATCATTTTGAAATAAAAATATTGATCAATGAATTTTATTTGTAGTCTTAAAATTTTTAAATGGAAGTAAATAATTCTTCGAGATTTTTCTGTTAAAATTGTTATTTCAATTCTTACTTTTAAATTCTCGGCGAAGTGAAGAAGCTAGTGTTCTCATAATGATGTTTATTTATTATTATTTTATTATTTTACATTCTGAAAGAAGCGAAGAAGATTTTGAATTTACAGTAATATTTATTTATTATTATTTTTCCTTCAGTAAATACTTTTGTATACAGAAATACTGATCCAAAAGTCTCAATCACTGACGTTTTGAAACCGGATTTAACTCTATTTGGTTATTTTGGAGAGGTCATTTTTTGAACTTTTCAATTCATCAACTACCAAAAATATTCGAAACTATCCAAAATTTGACAAAAATAAAAATCGGAAACCGTCTTATTTGATAAAAATTTTATGAAAATTTAAATATAAATGGAAAATAATGTAAGAAATAGTTTGACCCAAGAAAATTTTGAAAATTTTGGACACTTTTTTTCTTATAAAATTTACTCCCCTTTCTTTATTTAGTATAGTTAAAAAAGCTAGATATACTTCACACCACGGGTATTCTTCGCTATTCGAGTCACAAATTCTTGGTGGGTGTGTAGAAAAATTATTGTTCTTTGTTCAGAATCCTATTACTGAAGATATATTTTATCGTTTCTTTAAAATTCTACATAACTTACAAGAGTATCTGACCCGAGAAGTGAAGAATACCCGTGGTGCGACGTATGTTGTTTTCTTGTCTGTACTTTACTTATTTTTGCTTTACTCTACTTAGTTTTACTTTACCTTACTGTATACTTTACTCAACTTATTTTTGTTAAACTTTCCTATACTTTTCTTTATTTATTTATTTTTTTAATAAATGTTCCGGTTCTGGTTTTTACCTCTGTCACAGTAAAATAAAATAGTCTTGTTATGCAATCAAAAAAGAAAAAAAATTGGAGTCGAGTATTGGAGGTAAGTTAAAACAAAACCAACGTTAAAATTAAATAAAATTAAAAAAAGTAAAGTAAAGTCAAGACAAGAGAGCTGGACATAATTCGCACCATGGATATTCTTCGCTCTTTGGATTAGATACTCCTGTAAGGTGTATAGAATTTGAAAGAAACGATAAATCATTTTTTCAATAATATGATCCTAAACAAAGGAAGTTAATAATAAAAAGAACAACAATAGTTATCATTATTTTCAACACACCAAAGAGTATCTGACCCGAAGAGCGAAGAATAACTGTGGTGCGAAATTATGTCCGACTTTCTTGTATATACTTCACTTTATTTTTTTTTTATCTAATAAATAAATAAAATAAAAATTCAATGAGAAAAAAAGTGTTAGAGAAATTCCCAAATTTCTTTTTTGACATTTTCGAAATTTTTTTGCGCCAAAATATTTCTTGTATATATGTTTAAATTTTTGTAAAGTTTAAATAAAGAAATAATAATTTTATAGTCTTTTTTGTCAAATTTTGAATGGTTTTTTCAAATAAAAAAAAAAAAATCCGGACATACTTCGTACGATGAGTATTCTTAGCATGGCGGGTGGGATTCTCTTGACGGGTGTATTAAATTTTAAAGAATCGATAAGTCATTTCTTAAACAAAACGATTCTGAACCAAGTAAGTTAATAATTTAATAATATAAAAATAAATATTAGAAAAATGTCCAAAATTTTTTTTTTCACATTTTCAAAATTTTCTTCCACCAAAATCTTTCTTATATGATTTTCTATCTATGTTTAAATTTTCATATAGTTCAGAATCGTTCAGAATCTAATAAGCATTTAATAATTAAATTACTACTTCATTATTTAGTAATTATTACTGTTGCATTAAAACGTCTGAACAAATTTATTGACTATTATGTTACCATGGTTACTATATTCAACGAATTTTTATTAGTCGGTGTTGAATTTTCTACAGAAACCAAAATAAAAGCAATCGTTGTGAAATGAAATAAAAATTAAAAAAAATCTTACGCTGTGTCGATCCCGTGCAAAACGCGAATTTCGAAAAATGACCTTTACACGAACCGTCCAGAGCGAAAATCCCTTTTCAAAAAGTTTCTGTTGGATACTTTTGGATAAGTGTTTCTGAACGCAAATTGTGCGCAGAAGGGGTGAAAAAAATTCATCGTTGTTACGGCTAAAAATACTTCGAATTACACAATGTATTATTACACAGATTTACTGATCAAAACTTATGGACAAAACTTAGTGTCTCTACTCAAAAAAGTGTTTCCATGCATACGAAAAAAAACAAAGATTTGTGAAACAAATACATTCTGAGCGAAGCGACAGAATCTAAAATGTAAGTATGGCAAAGAAAAGTAAAGACAAAAAAGTCGGACATATTTCGTACCGTAGGTATACTCTTGGTGGGTGTGTAGAATTCGAAAGAAACGATAAATCATTTCTTCAATAAGAGGATTCCGAACGAGGGAAGTTAATAATATTAAAGGACAATAAAATGATATTTATTGAAAAAAATTTGGGTTGGCCTGAGTCTACAAAGCCTACCTGTTTGCTACGTCACTGATTATCAGGGTTGGGATTTTATAGAATTTGCATATTCCTTATGTGATGTTTAAAAAATAACATGGAAGCTAAAAATGTGTTTTATGATACAGAGAGCTCAAATTAATAATTTTATTTTGTTTTTTTCGCATATTTTGCTATATTTTAGTTTTTACTGATTTTTTGTTTTTTTTTTTTTAATCAAAAATCGATCATATTATATGAATTTATATTTTGGTAAACGTGTTTTTAGATTTTTGCCGATTGAAATATCAATTAAATTGTAAATGTATTGATTAAGTAAATAGACCGATTACACCGATGAGCTGATGCAACAAATCTTTAAAAAAAAAAAAAAAAAATTAGTGGTTTGTCTAAATTAAAATATATGTACTTTATATACTTTGGAAGGTGGAGAAAATTGAATTACTTGTTGAACTTAAATGTAAGAATATTATATTATATTTAAAATACGCAGCGATTGTATCAGTGGACGTTGAATGCTGGTTTTCGACGTGAAAAATTTTTTTGGCAGACAACCGCCGTAATTCGCCAAATTCGAAAATCTGACCAAACATTTAATAATTCAATGTAACACTTATAGTGAACATTTTAAATTGTTTTGCTTTTATTTTACATTTTTTTGAAGAATTATCTTAATTTATTAAAATTAAGTAATTTTTTTAACAGACCTCTAAGATTCTGATCAGAATGACTAAATGATTTAAAAACTACCTCTAATAATTTGTTAGTTATTAAAAAATTATTAACTAATAAATTTTCTTTTTTAGATTCTGAACGAAGTGAAGAAGCTTATGATTTTACAATGATGTTTATTTATTTTCTTCTTTTTTCTCTTTCTGTGAACACTTTTTCGTATAGAAATACTTGTCCAAAAGTTTCGATCAGTATCTCTATAGAACCGGAATCGTGCCCAGATGGTACTTTAAGAGGTTTTTTTCCAATTTTTCAATACTTTTTCCAAAAATGGGGAATAACTGTCGAAAAATTGACGAAATACGCAATTACCGAAATTTCAGTAAAATTGAAAATTACTTTTTGACATAACATCGAAAATAATGCAGCTAGGGACTTGAAATTTTCATGAACCACTAAAAATAGTTACGAAAATATTTCATAAAAACTTCAAAAAGATTTGATCAATTTTGAGTTGAGTACTGCATTTTGAAAATTTCGGAAATTTCTAATTTTTTGTTAGCTATTATGTAATAAAATTTTTGATTTATGATAATAAGACTTGAACATTTAATATGATCTCATTGACATGTAATATTGTAATATGTCTAGTTGACCTGAAAAAATCTGAAAAGTCGTTAGTCGACTTTTTTTTTACAACCGTTTAAAGTTAGAATTTCGACTGAATTCGTTAGTTTTACTTAAAATTACGCACTTTAACGTACATAAAAGAAAATTGGCTTAACCGATTGTTTTGAAATTTGGTGTCCAGATATAAAATTTCATTGCGAATATTTTGGTGTAATAAAATTTCTTACGGACAAAGAATTAAACATTTTACAAGGGTTTGAATGAAAAATGAACTAGAGGAAATACAGACAGATATTACGAAATATCTATATAATATAAGCATTTAATCTAACAAGCATTATCTAACTGAAGGTTGATAATGTTTTATTGCGTCTTATGTATTTTTCGACGCTGAATACGACGGTGTGAATTAAAATCCACGCGCGCTAATAGTTTTCTAACTATTTTATTCTATTTTGAAAATTCAATATTTTCGGTTATTATACTACTTGCCTACTATTTCACCTATATGGTCAAAAATATGTGTTGTTATGACCTAATGGAAATAGAACCGGCCTCGCACGCCGACAGTACCGGGTTCGATTCCAGCCCGGCACTCTGAATTTTTGCATTTTCTTATATTTATTAACTTCCTTCGTTCAGAATCGTTTTATCGGAGAAATGATTTATTGTCTCTTTAAAATTCAATACACCCGTCAAGAGAATCCTACACTGCGTGCGAAAAACACCCCGACCAGCGTGGTATGTCCAGAAATTTTTTTTTTTTGCATATTTTTAGCGCATATTTATACAATTTTGAGTGCTATAAAATCCCAACCCTGTCGATTACACTCCCTCGGACGACACAGTTCTCACCGCGACGTTCGCGAGAACGAGACACTCGCACGAGGATAATATTATTATTATAATGGACGAGTCAACCACCCACCCGACGTGAATAACATAGCTTTCCAGAGGGGTTATCGCGACACGCGTCATTGACGACGACGGTGTAACTCAATCTTTCGTTTTCTCTTTCCGCAGGCACGTCGTCGTCGTCGTCGTGTCACACACTGCTTTTGGACGACGACGAGTAGACTCTTATTATGTTTTCAGTCTCGTTTCGTTTTCTTATTTATTTTCTTTTTTCTTTTTTTTTTTTTTTTGCTTTCGTCTCTCTATTCTTTTCTCGTCGTTCGGACGAGATTCGATTCGACGCGTTTATCACGTCGTCGTCACTGGGGTGTGTGCACGCGAATCGTTTGCAAAACGTATGCAAATCGTGGTGATCGCTCGCAGTACCGATATCCGAGGGGGGGGGTTGTTTTTGAACAGTGCACAACAACGTGTACGCGAGAGCGGTGTCCCGTAAAGATAAATATCGAAATACTATTATTTGTTGTTGTATAAAATATGTAAAGATTTCGCGAGACGATATTGATGGCCAAACGAAGATATAATGGATAATAATGTGAAAAAGCCGGACGTATACTTCGCTTTTCGAGTCGGATACTCTTGGTGGGCGTTTTGTTTTTTTTTTTAAAGAAGACGTTTTTTTTTTTTTATTATTATTATTATTTATTGAGCGTATTTTAAATTTCAAAATTAATAATGTTTTTATTGAAAAAAAAAAAAAAAAAAAATGATAAAAATTCTAACTTTAAATGGTTATAAAATCAAAATGTAAAATACGGCTGGTTTTTAAAATAATTAAAAATATATGAAAAGTATTTATGTGAGTGAGATTGTGTTAAATTTTCAGCTAATAATATGAAGAGTTCAATATTTTATTAAACAAATCCTAGCAAAACACAAAGTAATTCCAAAATGCTATATTTGACGAAAAATAGTCGGATTTTTTGTTTCTTTTTAAGAACCATATGAACTACAATATTTTTAAAAAAACGTGAAAATTTCAAGTTCCTGAGTCTATTAGTTTCAGAGTTAAGGTGAAATTATTAAAACTGATTTTATAAAAATTTCGTTTCCACCTTATTTTATTCAATTTTTCGGCAGGCATTCCTCGTTTTTTAAAAAGTTATTGAAAAATTTGAAAAAGCCGGGCATATTTAACACCATGGGCATTTTTTTGCTCTTCAGATCAGATACTGTTGGTAGGTGTGTTGACAATAATAACTACTATTTTTATTATTGTTCTTAATATTATTAACATCTTTTGCTCAGAATCGAATTATTATTGAAGAAATAATTTACCGTTTCTTTAAAATTCAACACACCCATCAAGAGCATCTGACCCGAGGAGCGGAGGATACCAGAAGTGCAAAGTATTTCCGGTTTTCTTGTCTATACTGTTCTTATCTTTTCTTTACTTAACTTTTTTTTTATTTTATTTAAATAGATATTATGAAAAATATATATAAATATTTAAGCAGATATAAAAGAAAAAGAAAAATAGTTATTTATAACTCTGTACTTGACTTACATTCGTTTAGATGAACGCAACTAGTTAAAAAAAAAAAAAAATAGTTACTCACCTGTCCTGGCTAATCATAATATTATATTGATTGTGAAGAAATAAATTCAAAACTTAAGTAAAATTGCATCAGTATCGATAGCTAAATAGTATACAATATACATATTATTTTAATTTATGCAAAACACATGAATAATTCATTAATTATATTTTCAAAAAAAAGAAGTGTAATTTACTTACATTTAGTTTGTAATCATATCTGTAAATTATTTTTTTTTTTCGTTTTAACACAATTTAAATTTAACATAATAATACATTATAATATTGAGATTTTATTTAAGTTTAAGGTCAATTTAATTACAGTAAGGTGACTAACCCCAGTAATATTAATCACTTTCTTTTCTTCTCAATTACATTATCGCATTTTAATTACAATATAATGATTACGCGATAATAATAAGTTGGTTGTAAAAAAACCAATGCATTTAAAATGTACGCCTTTGTAATGAACGCGAACGTGTATACTTTATTTATGATAATACATGACACAAGTTGAATAATAATTTGTTAAGGAATATGTATTTGTTCATAATTGATAATATCCTTATGAATTATTATAATTACAAAATATTAAATAATTCATTTTACTAACTGTATTCTAAAACAAATTAAATATATTGGTCAATCTAGATGCCACCCTCAATTGGGATGTATTGATTTAGATTTTACCTATACCTATATAATAATGGGGTTGAATTACAAAAAAAGCCATAGAAATGTTAAAAAAGAAAAGAAAAAAAAGCCGGACATACTTCGCACGATGGGTGTACTTCGCACGACGGGTGGTATTCTCTTGACGGGCGTATTGAATTTTAAAGAAAAGATAAATCATTTCTTCAATAAAACGACGATTCTGAACGAGGAAAGTTAATAATGTAAAAAATAAATGAGAAAAAAAAATGTCCACAATTTTTTTGCACATTTTCAAAATTTTCTTGCACCAAAATCTTTCTTATATGATTTTCTATCTATGTTTGAATTTTCATATAATTTGGATTAAAAAATGATGGTTTCCGAGTCGTTTTTGTCAAATTTTGGGTAGATTTTTCAAAACAAAAAAATTGAAGAATTGAGAAATTAAAAAAATGACCTCTTTAAAGTACAATCCTAGAGACAAATCCGGTTTCAAAAAGTTACTGACCGAAACTTTTGGATAAGTATTTCCATACAAAAAGTTGTAAACAGAAAAAAAAATAAGCATCATTGTAAAAACACTAGCTTCTTAACTTCGTTCAGAATCTAAAATATTAAAATGTCTAATTAGTGAAACGTTTGAAAATATAGACGGAATACTAGAATTTAAAATTATAACGCTTCGATAAAAAGCGTAATAATAACACTCGTTTATGTTTCAAGATAATTTTGTTCTTACAATAATCTGATCTCAAAATAGAACAGCAGATCTTTCGAATTCGATAATATTTGTATAAAAACTTTTTTTTATAATTCAGCGTAACGTTTAAGGTAAAATATTTCATTTGTTTGAAAATTAGTCCACTCTTGCAGAAATATTAAAATAATTATTTTTTTTTTTATTATTTACAAGTAATGGTACAATCGTTTAGTGTTCAACTCAAAAACTGCTATATAAATTTTGCGAGTAAATTTAAAACTGCGTTTTTTCCAAATTAATCAATTTTAGAAATAAAATGTGTGTTCTATTTATTTGCATTACAATGCGCTAAAAAGGAACTTAACTTATGAAACCTGGTCATAACGTTAACTTGTAGGTAGTAATTATTACTTATTTTTTTACATTAGGGTGATCATACGTCCTGTTTTATACAGGATTGTCCTTTATTTCGGCTCTGTGTCCTGTTGTCCTGACAAACTTCTCTCAGGATGCTTTTTGTTTTGTAATTTCAAGTCTGTCCCATATTAATCCCGCTTTTTGACTTATTGTTGATTTAAAATTTTTAAAATGAAATTATTGAATATAAAAATAATGTAAGAATCTTGAAATCTTTTGGATACCATTAGATTAATTGTAATCATAAAATGAATTAATAAGTTATTTTTAGAAAATAAAGTATACAATGTACATGAATAAAGGATTTGAAGAAATTTTAAAACGTATCAATTTAGTTCAATCATGTTATTTTATGTTTTTCAAAATACTATTTTTATGTGATTAAATTCAATCTATAATAGGTAGTTTAAAAATTATACTTTTTCATGATTCAAAAACATAAAAAAAAAAAAAAAATATATTTATATTTATATATGTATATATATATATGTATGTATATACTTATATGTGATAAATACTTATATTTTCTTAAATATGGTCACTTTATTTTACATTCAACTGTTCCAACAAAAGTATTTTACCAAAGTGTCAAGTAAATGCCAAAACTCCAAAACACAAATATTCTTAGCTACAAAACTAATTATTATTATTATTATTATTATTATTATTATTATTACTATTATATTATTATTGCTTTAGAATAATAATTCCGAATGTAATAATTTTAGTTAATAGAATTCGTCACGTCAATCGGCCGGACAAAATATGTAGTAGATTAACCGATCCTTAACCCAGTCTTAGTTATATACCGTTTAATAATATTTCTCGACGATAAAACCACAGAATTAATTAACACAGAAAGGAAATCTCTGGCCTGTCAAAGACCTGTCCGCCATATTTAAAACGCAAGCACCAGTTTGACCACAAAACTAATATTCATTTTTTTTAGTTTAATATAGCATTTGACTACCTGCACTGTTTTTTGACGGTTTCAGACAGGGCTCAATATAGTTCTCCTATAAACCATAGAAAGGCCCTTACATACATAGCAAGTATGAAGTGAGCGAAGGGGTAATTTTCAGTGTGATCATATATGGGAGAGTAAAATATTTTTAGTTAACCAGTTACAAATTGTTCTGATCTTTATCAATGTTCGTTTGTTTATTTCGAGTGTTGTATATTATTATTATTTTGGAGGATCAGTTGTTATAATAATAATAGTACATAGTTTGTTATGGGTAAATAGGATAAGAAATAATGCAATATGTTTTTTCTCACACGTGGTCATACTGCAGGTTGATCATTTGCTCACTTTATATTTTGACTATGGCCACCCTCTGTGGACACACTCCCAAAAATATATAACACGATTAAAATATATGATTTTTTATATAGATGTGATAACGTGATTAGGTACGTAAAAATGAGTAGTGAAATTTTGTATTTTTCTCGGGTTACACTGGTGCTTGCGTTCAATATGGCGGACTGTTTTATTGGTTTCCCCATTAGAGCTTTACAAAGGTCAGAAAACATGTAAATCAATGCTTCAACTGTACAATGTACAATGTATTCGAAAATTGAATAGAGAAAATATTTCAAATTATAAAATAATATTAATAATTTATAAGATAAAAATTTTAGTCAAATGTACTATTATAATTTAAGTATTATTTTAATTTATGATTTCCAAAATTCTCGATAAATATTATAGCGCAGATTAAAAAAAAAGAAAAAAAAAAACGAGACAAAAGGCGTCCTATAGGAAGTTTATCAGGACAAAAGGATCAAGTGTTCAAAAAACGTTCACTGCCACGTTATTTACGTATTAACGTATTTACTTGTACGATGAATAACTTTTAACACATCATTATTGTCCGTGAAACTATAAAATAACGTTCAATCCATTAGGCGTTTTTAGGTGATGACTTAACGGGGCTAAACCCCGTGAAAACCACTCAAAGCACCCCAAGATTTTTTGACAATCACTTATTGACTGAGATTTAATTATTCAAATTATTGTGTTTACATTCGACCGTGGGCAATTCCAATTTTCGGAAAAGGGATATTTGTTGAAAATTTAACGGGGGTGCCCCGTGATTTGTTTTTAAGGGATGCGCAGTGCCCTCGGGCCCCGTCCTTAGTCACGTGTACCCGATTCGGCGTTCAATTAATAATTCTACGGTAAAACCGCACGCGTCTTTCCGTTTCACGATTTAATCGGTTTAAACATTTTCCGCCGGTATGGAAACATTGGCTCGGGATACCGGATATTAAAAACACACGGGAATTTCGGCGAATCGCTTTTTTTTCGCGTTTAATTTTTATTGTGTGCCTTTTTCGATTTCGAAAACCAAAAGTTTTGAATGTAATGTAATCGATTAAGGTTCATTATAAAAATTGCCATAATGTGAATAAATTTGATAATCCTAAAGATAATTATTGTAATTATTGTACTAAAATAAAATCAATGGATTCGTTTGAGTATCTAGCAGTTACTGTCATAGGCGTGGCTACGGGGTGTGCAGGGTATGCATTTGCACACCCTGCGAGTCTTACCTAAAAATAACTTTTATGGATTAATTTTGAAATAACAATTTTAAATTTGTATGCGAGTACCTGTATAACATATTATATACAATATAACAATTATTATTTATGGGTAAAGAAACATATTATCTGGAATCTAATGGTAAAATTTGTTTTTACTAAATTCAGAGTTAAATAAGATTTGAGGATTGAAAAGATATTTTTATCTTACACAAAATATCTATAGTAAAATATCTATAGTGTCATAGAACTAACAAATAAAAAAAAAGAAAAAAGATTTATAAACTACTTTTGAGATTTTTTCAAGGTTATTAAAATTATTACTTAATAAACTTGTATTAATGTTTTAGTTTATGTTATCAAGAATGCAAAATTGTATAAGGAAAAAACTTGCAAAATATGAGTCATTTTAAAACTTCAATATTTATCCTAAGAGAGGTCATATTATTTTCAGTATGTATTACATTGTTATAATTGGTGATATTAGGAGAAAATTTCAAGTTTCTAGTACTATTAGTTTTGGAGTTATAAATAAAATAACAAAAATCGATACCGTGAAAATCTGATTTCTGGCAAATTTTACTACTTTTACTTAAATTTGAAATAATTTTTCCTTGTTTTTTTAAATACTGAGAACTAAGAAACAATTATCTCTTTATAATACTATTTAAAACCTAATTCTGATCTATTAGGTTTCCGGGCAAATATATTGGATTAGTTTTACTACTAAATACTAATTTTACTGCTTAAAATTAAATAACATTGTAAAAAAACTATTTATTTCGCTTCAATCAGAATATAAAACATATTTTTTTTATTAATAACTTATTTTATAAGCAACTAAGGTCTAGGGAAAACAATTTTAGGGATGGGTGTACAAATATTGTACTTGCACCTCCTGCCAAAAATGTCTGGCTACGCCTATGGTTACTATAGATAAATTCTTAAAATAGGATATTCATATTGCGATTACTATTGAGAAAATTAGAACAGTGTGTATTGTAAATTCAAAATTCTCAATGGCTTTTTATTGCTTAATACTATGGGAATTATTTATTGCTGTTCTTGCTCAATCGGTATTTTCATATGAAATATCTGCTTGGAGGAGGCGCATATGACTGTCATATAAAAATGCTGAACACTACAATAAATACACTACTAAGAATAAGTAAAAAAAGCCGGACATATTTTGCACGATAGATGGGATTCTTTTGACGGGTGTATTTAATTTTAAAGAAACGATAAATCATTTCTTCAATAAAACGATTCTGAACGGGAGAAGTTAAAAATATAAAAAAAAAAAATGTTAGAAAAATGTCCAAAACTTTTTTTCACATTTTCAAAATTTTCTTGTGCCAAAATCTCTTTTATAGGATTTCTATCTTTATTTAAATTTTCATAAAATTCTGATCAAAAAATGATGGTTTTCGAGTCGTTTTTGTCAAATTTTGGGTAGTTTTTTCCAAAAAAAAAAAAAAACATTGAAGAATTGAGAAATTCAAAAAATGACCTCTTTAAAGTACAATCTAG
>JAIPRM010008976.1:0-15290 GCA_025469315.1 Stegophylla sp. TES_Ste_2020
ATAACTGTAAAATATCTATGGTATTAAAATTATGTAACCAGTATAACATACCTAGTAACCATGAAAATATTGTATACAAAATTATCATGAAAAATTAATTTATTTTGAAAAAATAAATTTTAAGCCGCGGTGATATCAATAAAAATATTCAATGATATAATTAAATAGTATTGCTTATCAATATTTCAATTATCAGTATACGCTCGTATACGGGCGTACACCCGCGTATCGTCTATTTTTCAAAAGGTATACGCTTTGATTGAAAAATGCGTTATGGGTATACCCCCGTATACCCTCCAATACACCACTGCTTATGGTACGGAGTATGTCCACTTTTTTTTTATTCGTATTTTGTATGTAATACTTATTAACAGAGAGTTATTGTAGACAATATACTAATGATTTCAAATTTCAATAATATTGATCTATGAAATGTGAAAAAAACTTTTAGTTATTATTCATATTATTTTATTTATGCATATTATTGAATATTGTATATCAATATGTACGTTAAGGGTAATGTTCGAAATGAGGCTTACGTGCCATTATTATATTATATTGAACATTAGCCATACTGCTTGGATATAGTAAATAATTTAAATTTAAAATGTATATTGTTTGATAAATATTGGAGTTATGTATTTGTATGGCATTGAGATTCACTTCGTTCGGCATCTACGTTCGCCTTGCTCACTTAGCAAGCTCGTGTCACACCCGTTGCACTCAGCGCTTCGCATTCAAATTGAAAACTACTACTATTTGTTGTGTAACGTGAGGGCACTTTGGGTTGATAATGATTTACTATGAAAAAAACCACCTTAAATTATGTACGATTAATGTTCGTAATTATGATTTTAAATTTCGATTCACTTTATCCAAGCAGTATGGTTTATATGGGTATATGGCACATTAGCTAATTTAGGATTTTAGTTGTGACATATATGCATATACATACATAATATATATATATATATAATTTATATATTTAGCAATGCTGTAGTAATAATTTAGAAAAAATGAAAAGTTAAAAGTTATCAATAAGAAAAAGTCATTAAATTTGCCAAATCGTACTGGGACACCCTGTATATTTTGTTAATTGTTCAAATTTATCCATGTTGTAATTAATATTTAACAATTTTTAACAACTTTTAATAATTTTTTTTCTTTTTTTGTACCTAACCTGAAGATGTCACAATGCTAATACTAGTAGTTACAATACATAGTAAGTCTGTATTAATTACATTTTGTTTTCCATTAAAAATTATGTAATAAAATACAGACAAACAATATTACTCAGCTCGAGGCCTTTGGTGTTTCGATCGCCGGTGAGGCATTCAGTAGTTATACTTAGTCCTATTCTGCATCTACCGACCTAAATCATTTGGGTAAACTTACAAATATTATGATAATAATAATTATTGAATTGAATTTTGAATATGAAAACATTATTCGTAAATTTATTAGACTACATTACTTAAGTGGCAGAAAGTTTAATGTTGATATAAAAATACACGTTTATGTAATAAAATCAAACAAAACAATGGACGCCTAGGTGTCCCAATCTATTATAGTTGTCATTAAATATAATATAACATTTACAGTGATGGCGATAACATATTATTATTATTATTATTAATAACATTAATAACAATAAGTTATTTTAGATTTTGAGTGAAGCGAAGGAGTTAGTGTTTTTACATGTTCTTTTTTTTCTTCTGTAAACCCTTTTTTGTATAGAAACGCTTGTCCAAAATTTTCGACTAGCAATTTTTTAAATCAGAATTCGCCTATACATTTTACTTTTAAACGGTCATTTTTCGAAATATTCAATAGTTTTCTAAAAATTTGACAAAATAGATTTTGAAATTATTATTTCTTAACTCAAACTTTATGAGTTTGGATTAAAAAAAATTGAAATAGAAATAGAAAATAATATGACATATGTTTTGGCTGAAGAATACTTTTAATATGTATGTAGTTTTTTTTCTCATACAATTTTTTTCTTTTTCTCAGTTAATAGTAGAATATAAAACTTAGTTGAGTAAAGAATGATTTTTTTAATAGCAATAAACTTTTTAAGTAAAATTATCTTGAATAAACTGAAGCTCCGATCAGAATCTTTTTATTGATCATATGATTTATTGTTTCCTTAAATTTCAATACACCCACTAAGAATATTTCGTCCAAGGAACGAGAACACTTTTGGACCCTTTGGTGTGTAGTATGTCCAGCTTTATTTTTATATAACTTTATAAGCGTTTCAATAATCAAAATGGATTATTCGTGGTAATAATAGAATTTTATCTAACTGTTCTGTTGTTTTGTCATTCAATTATTATGGTATAGATATTTTTCGGTTAACATCCCCAATAGTTTATCATAGGGTTTGCATACTCTCCGAACTATGAATACAAATTACAATTATATTATCCTTCGAGTTTGGGTCAAAATCGTTTATCGTATGCAAATACACAATGATTTATCTTTGTCTTCAAACTTAAAACAACACCATACAACATTATTGTGCATCAGGCGATTCAATCGTATGCAAATGTTCAAAGTATTCCGGCACCATCAGTATCCGACCTGCTTATTATTATAAATTAAAATTGATTACTCTGTATGATGGTTTCATCTTAATGACTTAATTAGTTCAATTTAAAACAATGTCGAAATTCAAATGTATGTAGTTACATTTTCACGATCCACAATTTTTTCGGTATGCATAGGTATAATATTATGTTACGGTCAATGATGAAATACAAATATTTATGGTAATAAAACGAATTGCTGGGCCATTGTCGTCATATGCCGGGCAACAACGTCATATACCAAATGATTTGGTCACTGTTGTAAATTATGAAACAATAAATACTTTTAGTACTTTTACTACATTGACTTATTATTAACGTAAATGACAATATTGACTGGTGCTGCATTTTAGGTACCTACACTACTTGTCCAGTGTCCACTTCTTTACTACGACATTTCAAGCTCAAATTAACTATGAACAGTTTCTGCTCGTGTTTTGGTACTCGTCGCTACGCTTCTCAGCGCCGTCGCCTCGCTCCACCCAATCAATATACGTCGTTCGACTTGCTGTGCAGCATGGGGACATTTCGGATTGTTAATTGGTTTTTATCGATAAGCCTGGTATATTATTATATTTCATCATATTGTGCACAAAATAGCACATTTTACCATATTGACCATGAGGTTATTTACATAAATGATCGGTTATATATGTAAATTCTTATTGGGCTAGGTAATTAACGATATTAACCATCGTAAATTTTCATATTTTCATCATTGACAGTAACAGATACATAGATTAAATACCATTAGTTTCATTAAAATTTTTAATATCATTGTGTAATTACACACCTTATGTATCGTAATGTATTAGAATTAATAATACATTTGAGAATTAAAGTTTTACATTTTATATCGATTAAACTGGGAATCGAACGTTTCGGCGAGGAGGTTTTTATGAGAATTAATTACATGCTTAATGCTAATTTAAAATATATTTGTAAGAGAAATGATTGTTAATTGCTATTACTTTGTCAATAATTAAATATTACATTTATATTTTACACTGATCATTTTCTATGAAAAATTAAATCGACATGGGATGGTTTATTTTGTCCGAGGATCGAAAAATACTCTTGATACCAAGGGGAAATACACTTTAGTACCAGATTTTGTTTATAGGAAAATTGCGTCTAAATCTAAAATGTTAAAAATTGATCATACGTTTTCTGAAAATCGATACTAAAAAATAGATGCTCAGAATGCACTCCGTAATGGAAATTGTGTTGTACAAACCAAATTTATGAAAAGGAATAACTACGAAGAATATTTCGCCTCTTCATATTATTGAAAAACATTGTGAAAATCATAACCTTCATTTAGTTTTTAAATTATCATATATTTGGTTTCAACATACATGCGTCTGCATTCTATTGTATATATATATATCTATATATTACTCAGTTTAAAAAAAGAACTTTTTTACGTAGTTTTTTTCTTTATGTTGCACTTAACATACATGTGTTTTTTGTTACAATCAAACAATTCAAAATAACCTAGGTATACACTTATAGTGTTTGGAATCCATAATATCACTATCATATTGAATCTAATAATTGATAAGTGGATATTTAATATAATTATATGTGTACCATAGGTAAATGTGTGCAACGGTCATATTATATAAAAATAAATTTTTAGGTACCTAATTGATTATATGCTATTCAAAAGACGATAATAAGAGCTGTTTTACTACTGAACATTACGCATTTATGAATTAAAATTCAAAAATGCTCTTATATAATTTCAACAAAAGTGTCAAAATTCGTCAATACGTCATACCTATATTACATTAATGTAAAAATATTCAACGGGTGTATGTAGATGAGTGTACTTTGGGTGTTTTGGTGTACAACAGGTGTATTTTGGCACCAAAATTGACCCAAAATAAGTAAAAGATATGTAATATGCATCAAAATATTTTATATATATATTTGTAATTTGCAAAAAGAAAAAAAAACGTATGTAATTTTATGTGTAATATCACACAGAATCTAAAAATCGAATATTCGATAACTGATACTCAATAGTGTTCCGATTTTAATTTTGGAGCAAATTACATTTTATAAATTTTAAATTTGAGTTTAATTTTTATCTATCTGTTAATTTTGGTGCAAATTACAAATCATATTTTCTACTTCCTGCCGTGGTGCAAAATGCATATCTTTTTTTTTAGTGAAAATTACGAACTCCCTATTCAACAAATCGTTCTCTAAATTATTATTCAGTGCACCATGCATCAAGTTCAAATTTTACCACGATATATTTTATTTTTAATATTAGATTTTGTAAAAAGAACATTTTAATTTTGTTTTTCTAATAAAAATAAATCTCGGATCATTCTGATTCTGGGATAAATATATGTAGATTAATTTCACAAAAAAAATTTCATGAATTTAATTTGGGTGGAGTTAAGTGTGTATAATAAAATATCATTTCATCGCGTCATTATTCATGTGAGGTATGGGTAACTACGCCACTACGGTATTGACTATAGACAGTATAGCGCCAAACCCAAAATCTGATTTATTTGTTTAAAAGAGTTTATTTTTAATTTAATATGCATCCTCTTGTTTAGAAAAATTCATACACTCGTACATCATATAGTGGAAACTCTATTCAGCAAATAACTATATAATAAAACGCATTCTTTTTTTGTTTAGAGTAAATGAAATCTTTGTTAGAAAAAGTTTTCACTCAACGAGCCGGTTTTCTGTTTAACCAATTAATTTTAATTAGATAAACTTAAAACTATTACTGCAAGTTTTCTGCAACCTGAGTACACACACGTACAGTCATGTGATTCCGTATGGTACCTCATTAATTGTATTAGGTTGTTCAAAAGCGATTCGGCAGAATAACAGAAATTTATTTTAACCCGACAGAGAATTAATTTTTTTTTTACAGGTCTGAACTTTGTTTTACAATGCTAATTAAATTAACTACTCGCATAAATTATATTATTAGTATCATTTATTATAATTATTATTATTCACACATATTGAATTCGTTTAATGTAACAAAGAAGAGCTTTAAAGGAGCAAAAAATTATTCTTTATTACATCGAACCGTCTGTTTAATGAATTATTTTCACCGGGCTGTCAAGGTCGTTGCAAATTTAATTTTAACTCGGCTTTCATAAAAAGCGGAGGAGGAGATCTTAAAATAATTAGTATACCCACGGCGTGAGCTATAATAATATAATACTATATATAGGCTAAATCGTTTTTACAAAAACGTTATGGTTGAGATAATAATAATAATAATAATAATATAATCTAAACGACACGACGGCATTAAACTCGTAATAAAAAAAAAAAAAAAAAAAAAAAAAAACAAAAGAAAATCTTAAGCCGCCAAATCGCTTGAAACCTTTTATAATAAAACGCATTACCTCGTGTCTTCGTGTACACGGACAGTCTCACTGTGTACAGAATACACGAATTCCTCGGAGAGAAACGGTTTGCGGTGACATGTTTCGCGTTCCACAACGCGGGTGCACAGACAGTTTACATTTCGACTGGTACCACGCCGTGAAAAGGCGACCGACGATGGGAGCAGTGCAGTAGTGGTCTCCGGTCCCATGCGGGTTCGACGATCATTGCGGTTGACAGAAAAATATTGATTGTTGCAGCGGTCTCGTTTATTTTACAATATATAGAAACGGTGTCAAGTGTGATATAACACGTAATACTCGTGCACGAGGGCGTCCGTCTAGAAAAACCCAGGGGGATGGGTGGTGGAACGAATTTACGAAAATTGATGTGTAGTAATCCGGCAACATATTTTTATTTTGTAAATCGTTCACTTATTAAATATCTGTTGTGAGTTATAACTATAGAAATTTGAATAATGTAAAAAAAAAAAAGAAACATAAATTCTAAATAACGTTTATTTATTGAAAATCCTGTTATGACTATAATAATTTCGATAATTAAAATGTACGCTTTAATTTTTTTCCCGCATAACCTTTAATTTGAAATTCGTGGAACTTTTCATAACTTATGATACGAATTCTTCGACAAGTGACGATATTATAGTTTCTAGTAAAATTTGTACTTAACATAAGTATAAAAAGTTATTTTTAAAGTAAAGTATAGATAAGAAAGCTGAACATACTTCGCACCATGATTATTCTTCGCTCCTCGAGTCAGATACTTTTGGTGGCTGTGTAGAATTTTAAAGAAACGATAAATCATTTCTTTAATAAGAAGATACTGAACGAAGGAAGTTAATAATATAAAGAATAATATTAGTCATCACTCATCATTTTCAACATATTCCCCAAGAGTATCTGATCCGAAGAGCGAAGAATACCCGTGGTGCGAAGTATTTCCGGTTTTCTTGTCTATACTTTACTTTTTTTTTTTTTTATCTAATAAGTAATGAAAAGGAAAAAATTAATGTGAAAAAAAAGTGTTAAAAAAATTTGGAAAATTTTTTTTTTGCATTTTAAAAATTAATTTTCTTGTGCCAAAATATTTCTTATATTATTATCTATTTGTTTAAATTTTCATAAAGTTTAGATCAAAAAATTATGGTTTCTCTGAGTATTTTTTGTTAAAATATCGGAAATTTTCATAAAGTTTAGATCAAAAAATTATGGTTTCCGAGTATTTTTTGTTAAAATATCGGGAGTATTTCAAAATAAAAAAAAAAAAAATTGAAGAATTGAGAAATTCAAAAAATTACCTCTAGAGGAAAATCCGGTTTCAAAAGTTATTAAGTTTTGATTGAAATAATCGTTATTTTATAAGAAAATGACTAGTTTCATACGAATTCTAATTTTAAAAGATTATGTGATGAAAAATTTTTTAACAATATCTGAGATTTATTCAGAGATTAGACATATGCATGAGAAAGGTTGTATTACATTTTAAGCTCATTATATCAAGAATTAGAAATTTTGATTAGGAAAATTAGAATCTAAAATTCTATATCAATCCTAAAAGTGGTCAAAGTTGTTTGAAAATTGTCCAGTCTATATTACATAACTGTTGATGACGGGTGAACATTTTAAGTTTGTAATAGGTTCTATAGGTTTTTGACTAAATTACTAAAATCGGTTTCATGATATTCTAGTATGCGGTCATATATTACTGTTTTTACTCAAATTTGAGGTAATGTTTCCTTCCTTGTTTTTGGAGAAACGATTGAATCAGAATTTTTGACATGAAACATGTTCCAAACTTATCCAAGCACTTTTTCATGTAGAAAAAGTTTTTACAAAAAACAAAAGAAAGAAAGAAGAAAAAAATAAACATTAGTACAAAACCACTAGTCACTTCACTGTATTCAGAATCTAAATATACACATATTAAATATACAAAATTTGGCCGTGTTGCCAGTTACGATGGAGTTAATTTTTCATTGTGTAATTTATTTGATACTTGGAATATGAAATTTTCATCCAACATCAACAACGACATAGTATAACATAATAGACTAAAAAAAAATATTAAAACTTCACGCGGGAGAAATCAGTAAAGTGCCTCAGTGTCCACAATTCACAGAAACCTAATCTTCAACAAGCACGTATTAATATTCATATATATATATATATATATATTTATCTGCTTTAAAGCTCGGCGAACTAGAGGTTTATTTAATCCGGTTCTTAAAGCACACATTAAAATACTCGTTTGATGAATGGGTGTGTAGAACTTTAAAGAAACGATAAATAATTTCTTCAATAAAACGATTCTGAACGAAGAAAGTTAATAATATTAAGAACAATAATAGTCATAATTTTCAATACACCCACCTAGAGTATCTGACTCGAAGAATAAAGAATATACGTGGTGTGAAGTATGTCCAGCTTTCTTGTCTACACTTAATATTTTTTTTATCTAATAAATAAAGAAAAGGAAAATTAATTATTGAGAAAAAAAAGTACTAGAAAAATGTTCAGATTATCGTAGAGTTTGGAATTAAAAAATGATGGTTTCCGAGTCTTTTTTGTCAAATTTTGGTTGTTCCCCCTTAAAAAAAAATAAAAATAAAATAAAATTATAATAATAATAATAATAATAATAATTATAGTAATAATAATTGAACAATTGAGAAATTCAAAAAATAACTTCTCTAGAGGCAAATCCGGTTTCAAAAAGTGGCTGATCGAAATTTTTGGACAAGTATTTTTATACAAAAAAGTGTTCACACACATACACAAATAAAAAAACATCATTGTAAAAACACTATCTTTTTCATTTCGTTCTGAATCTAAAACATACCTAATGTAGATAATAATAATATGTATATAGTAATATAAACGTATAAATAAAATAATAAAGAAATGTATTGGCATTAGTTATCAAGCCTGTGAAGATTTTTTTGATCTATATGTAATAGAAGACTAGACAATGTATAGAGTTTTACAGTACAAGCTCAAGTGACTGCTACAGATTTCATCCTACGCAAGTCGTAACGGGAGCAGCGTGATTGTGAGCAATAAACCATAATTTAAAACAATAAAAATATGCAGCCCGCTGAGGCACAGAGTTACCGACGGACTCTATATCACTATACCGACCGGTCTTAAGACGTACACGAAACCACGTTGATTCACAACTTGGGTACAACTGTGATGTGAATGAGTACCCTAGAAGTGCGAAAACATATTGTAGAAGGGCAACTGTTGTGCGAACGGTACTCACCAGAGAATGTCTAAAAAAAAGCAAAACACAATACCGTGGTTTCACACAATGTTGCGGACCATAAAAATACGGACAACCTGATGAAATGAAAAGACGGGCTGCACGATCATTCATAAACTTTGAGTTTCCTGTGTCGTTGAAAAACAATTGAATACAAATTACAGACTGAGTTTTTAGGGGTTTGCCTAAAAGAGTTGTTGCTATTTCTGATCGTCACGCAAGTAAAAAAAAATGACGGTTAACATAGATGACACTAATCCGGCAAATTGATCATATTCAATTGACTGACAGCGTCAACAGTTATGTAACATCAACGAAATGAAAAAGAAACTTGGACATCAGTTAAGAATCTAGGATTTTATTTGGTTGAGAGGCAAAGTTTTTCAAAATTATATAAAATAACTACATGGCTACATATACATACATGCATATATATATATTATGTTATTAATTGGTACTTAAGTGACATAATGTAAATACAGTGTTATTATTTTCATTCTTATATTTAATTATAAATTGATTCAACTGGTTTGATAAAAAATGTTTATATAAGTAGAGTTATATTTATGGGTAACTCTGTACAACATTTTTAACCTTAATGATTTTAATAACTATACAATATATACATATGTATATATATAATCAATAATTAGTGAAACTTCCCCTAACGGACACCTCTAAATAGCGGACACTCCCCAATAGTGGTCATTTTATCGGGAATGGGAGTGTATACATTGCAATCTGAACCCCCTTTAAATAGCGGACACTTTCAATTGACGAATGGGGCATTCAGCGTTAACTTAGTCATTTGCTTGACCTCTTCATATTTTTTTGAAATTGTATAATATATTATTGTAGGTTTCGTCCTAATTAAAATGCATGAGCTTTTTTTGGGGTGAATCAGGAACTCAAACTACATTCATCTCATAATTAGAGTGGGCAAAGATTTATTTTTTCTGAAAAAAAAAAAAAAAAATGTTTTATTAATTCACATAAAAATATTATGATAAAATCCATCATAAAAAATTTTTGACAGTCTACACTAAAATTATTCAACAAGATCAAATTTTACCATGGCATATTTTATTTTTAATATTAAATTTTGTAAAAAGAAATTTTTAATTTTTTTTCCCCAATAAAAATAAATCTCGGTTCACTCTGATTCTGGGATAAATATACGTAGATTAAGTTCCTGATTTTACAAAAAAAAAAAAAAAATCATGAATTTTAATTTGGGCGGAATTAATGTTTTTGATAAAATAATTAAAATTACTTAAATTTATTGGTTAAAATAAAAAAATTCAAAAATTTCAAAAATATGTTTTCTACAGATTATACCGAATGAAGTCCAAAATTAATAAAATGTCAAAGAAATTTGAAGAGATTTGACAGATTTGGCTTTGTCCTGACTGACTGAGAATCAACGCTCAGTCAAAACTAACGAACCGATTTCCTTGAAATGTTTATGGTACCTTCATACCACCATATAGAGATGGATTAAAAAAGATTTTTTTTTACATTCAACTACTAAGAGGGTTAAATGGGGTGAAATCGACTAGCCGGAATCACAAGACGTTAACCGCTAGACGCTCTATGTCGTGCGTTCTATGTGACATCGAACACCCGTGGCGTAATCAGTTTGTAATTAGGTCTATGTTTGTATTTATTTTTTTAATTCGGCATAGTAAATTCTCATTTTCAGATTTTTTTTAGCTATTTTTAGAATTTTGTATTTCAAAGTTTAATACGTGTTTTACGTTTAATACATTGCGGCCAACACACGACACGTATTTTAGTTATCATCGATAAGTATTTACTTTTTTTACATTAGTGTATTTAAGTGACGTCAAGTCCAGCTATTTCATTGTTTGAAAAGTTTTTTAAAAATTGGATTAATATTATCCATGGATTGAGATCAAGAGTGTAATAGCGCCGTAGAAAATATCAGAGGAGATAATCTAAATTTCGTATGAAGGAATTCGGATAACACACATTCTTGTGACAGTTACAGTGAGTTTTTAGAACTAGTATTCATTTTTGTGAGTCTTGATTGACAATTAAGTCTTGATTAATATTTGTATATTAATAATTAGTATATTATGTTAATTTGCGTTTATAACTGATACCAACCGAAACAAAATACAGTTTACTCCCCCCCCTCCCACTACATAGGACAGAACTGAGCACCTCATTGGTCTCACGACGTGTTAACGGTACTGGATTATATAGGCACTATTGAATCTATACTTCCAATCAAATGCAAGATATATCTATATTCAGAAACATTTCGTAAGAAATAATAAAATCGATTATCAGGTTTCCTGATTTTTATAAAACGCCATTGTATTGACATTTTGTCTTGCCCGATTTCTGTAGTATATTTGGACAAGAACTGTTGAGTACTTTTTATTATTATTATTATTCATAAATATGATATTTTCAAATAGTATAGTGTTTAAAATACATAAAATTATGTTCAAAATAATTCGTAGACTAGGGACTCTATCGTTTGTTTTCGTAAGGTTTGTACCGAATCATATCAGTCATATAAGAACTATTCCAAAGTTTAACGTTTATCTGTACTGGATTATGATTTTGAAAAAGAGTAATTTCGACGATAGTTTAACCTACAGCCACCGGTACAAATTATATTTTATAAAATGATATTTTTTCATATTAATTAAGAGCTAAATCCCGAGGCTATTCCTAAATTGAATTTTCTATGAAAATACCGAGTGAGCCGATACGAAAAACAAACTTATCCTTATTTTCTATTTTCCTGTCTGTCAATGTTCATACCGTGACATCACGGCTTATCCATTTCGAATTTCCTTTACGCCAATCATCATTATGACATAAGTACGTTTGTATCCCAAGTGTAAGACCGCAGTTCACGAACAAAATATATCCGTGCAGAGGAAAGCCGATAACCATACGTCTTTTATGACCTTTTAAATTCATTTATAAACACCATTAACGGTTAAAAAACATTGGAAACGTGGCCGAGTTGTATATAGTAGTAAAATTTAATGTCACGCTATCAACGCGCAATGTACATACATTTTGTTTATTTTTATTACAACTATTACTAGTGAAAATGTCGGAACAAACACAATCATGTTTAACTGTTCGCACCGTGTATTTACAGAAACATTTTGTTTTATTGGTTTTTTTCCCAGTACGTAAAATTATATTTAATTCTTATTACTATACGTAACGAAATGCGTAGGATCATTAACAAATAATCAATTTCGTTTATTCTATTGGGCCAACTAAGAATATAATGAAAATTACCCCTTTTTACAATGTATTAAATACAGGATGTTCGTGTGGGTCGGTCATAGTTGGTCCGTAGAGATTTTTCTTTTTTACTCTTAATCATTTATCTGTTTAAAAAACAGTTATTTAAAAACCAAAACAAAAAAAATTATGTTGTAAAATTTAATACTTCGGAATTCTGACAGAGACATTATTTGTAACTATAGCAGCGAAAAGTTTATAAAATTCAACATCGTAGGAAATGTTTTTTTTTTTTTTTCAAAAACATATTTTTATTAAAATACGTTATTTTCTAAATAATTTACACAAAAAAGCCGGATATACTTCGCACCACGGATATTCTTCGCCTCTCGGGTCAAATATTCTTGTTGGTTGCGTTGAATTTTAAAGAAACAATAAATAATTTCTTCAATAATATGATTCTGGACGAAGTATGTTATAATAATATAAATATCAATAATAGTCGTCATTTTCAATACACCCACCAAGAGTATATGAACCCGAAGAGTGAAGAATACCTATGGTGCGAAATATGTCTGGCTTTCTTGTCTATACTTATACTTGCTTTAATTTACTTTAATTTATTTTAATTTACTTTACTCTTCTTTACATTACTTTACTTTTTATCCGATATATTATAAAGAAAAGGGGAAAAAAGATTAATGAAAAAAAGTGTTAGGAAAAATTTCCAAAATTTTTTTTCACATTTTCAAATTTTTATTATCTCAAAATATTTTCCATAATATTATTGTTTATTTGTGTTGAAATTTTCATAAATTTTGGATTTAAAAAAGATATAGTTTCCGAGTGTTTTTTTTTGTCAAATTTTGGGTAGTTTTTCTTAAATTTTGAGAAAACAATTGAGAATTTCAGAAAATGACTTCTTTGAAATACCATTAAGAGACAAATTCGATTTCAAAAATTGGTGGTCGAAACTTTTGGACAAGTATTTGCATACGAAAAAGTGTTTACAGAAAAAAAAAAATAAACATCATTGTAAAAACGCTAGCATCTTCGCTTCGCTTAGAATTTGATAGAATATTTATACAAATTATTGAAGGATGAGGCTATATAGTGTTGCTTTTTTCGAATATTTAGTTTCAATTAAGATACAATGTGCGATTTTAAACAAGAAAATATTCAAACATATTGACAAAAAGTATAGGAAAATGCAAAAAGTGGAAAATACATTTGGTGTTATTAAATGTTACTTTATATACTCATATATAACAGCACGAGTCATATTTCTATAAAAACTGTCTTGTATAATAAAAGCATTAGAAAAAAGTTGCAAATTCATTCGGGCACTAATTATTGTTATGTTTTTACAGTTAAATAATACTGCTCGTAAAAACATTAGTATTATTGAAATAATTGCGTTCACGCTGATGTTTGTAATGATGTATGGTGTCATTTCATTATTTTTAAAAGTCACACGGTGGTAACTATTAACGATGCAAATGGCTTAATATTGACATCATTATTCATTAGTCGTATTACGAATTTACGCATATAAAGTTGCTTGATACAGCTGTACAGCAGTAAATTGGGCCCGAGTTAGAATTTGAGCTCCAATCATCAGTTTTCTATGGGTGTTGAGGGCCTATGTAGTTTGGAAAACATCGTCGTAGACCCACACGTTTGACGTAACGGGAATAATTATTGATAATCACTCATTTTTAGATTCTGAACGAACTGAAGAAGCTAGTGTTATGCAGAAGCAATGATGTTTAATTTTTTTTCTGTGTACAACTTTTTGTATAGAAATACTTGTTCAAAAGTTTCGATCAATAACTTTTTGAAACCGGATTTGCCTCTAGATTATACTTTAAAGAGATCATTTTTTGACTTTCTCAATTCTTCAATTTTTTTTTTGGAAAAAACTACCCAAAATTTGACAAAAACGATTCGAAAACCATTATTTTTTGATCCGAATTATATGAAAATTTAAACATAGATAGAAAATAATTTAAGAAAGATTTTGGCAAAAGAAAATTTTGGACATTTTTCTAACATTTTTTTTTCTCATTTATTTTTTATATTATTAACTTCCTTTGTCCAGAATCGTTTTATTGAAGAAATGATTTATCGTTTCTTTAAAATTCAATACACCCATCAAGGGAATCTCACCCATCGTACGAAGTATGTCCGGCTTTTTAATTTTGAATCCATTCTTAAGGGTTAGAGTCACACAAGACTCGAGTTGAAGACCTTGTCCAGAGCCTAACTTCTCGTTTACTGCATTTCATTTCGTATAGATCTGACCACTTGCTATTTGTGATCAGCTGATTTTATAATAACTGCCTAAATAGATTGTTTTCCGAAACTAAAATCAAAGTAATTTATCAAGTCATATATATCATTTACTAAACTTAAAATAAATTACACGTGTTAAAAATGTACATAACGTGATGTGATCACAAAAACTGTACGATTGTAGCAGATTATTGATTATTAGTTATTACTAGAGCGCGGATTTATATGCATTAAAAATCAATCAAATATGTGGTAAAAAATCTTAAATATTATGCATGAATATATGCACTAAAATGCTAAAATATGCATGAAAAATAAAAAAATATGCATGAAAAATGTATTTTTTGAACATTTAATTAATACAATATATTATTAAAAAAAATTATGGAACAAAACTATATATACTTTTCTTCATTTTTTTCACTCTCACCATTTTTAGGTAGTTTAAATCTGTATATAAAAAAAGGAATCAACTTATATTAAAAACGTCTTCTAAAATAAATGTAC
>JAIPRM010008977.1:0-15290 GCA_025469315.1 Stegophylla sp. TES_Ste_2020
CTTCCTTCGTTCAGAATCGTTTTACTGAAGAAATGATTTATCGTTTCTTTAAAATATAATACGCCCGTCAAGAGAATACCACCTGTCGTGCGAAGTACACCCATCGTGCGAAGTATGTCCGTTTTTTATTTTTATAATTATTAACTTCCCTTGTTCAGAATTGCTTTATTAATTAATTTATTACACCTGCCAAGAGAATCCCACCCGTCGTGCAAAGAACACCCATCGTGCGAAGTATGTCCGGCTTTTTTATAAATTTTTGTGACAGAGATTGTCAACTTTACTCGTGGACACGGGTCCACGAGTAAATTTTGGTGGTCTACAGAACAAAATGTACACTGTTTTTATTTTTATTTTATGAACCTTCCAGCAAGTGTGCTGATTTTTTATCATAAATCTTAATTTACAAAAATTGTGAATTTTGATCAACAACAGGTTCAAAGCCAAATTCCTATGTTCCTAATCAAGTTCAAATTTTTGCCAACAGTTTGTCAAGTTTTTCTAAATTGTATCTTTTAGGACTTCACGTACGTTTAGACAATATGTACAAAACAGTGGGATTTTATTTAATTATTATTTATAATTTATAATATTTTTTATCTAATAATAATAGATTATAATTTGTGTTTAAATTATAATTAATTAACTACAAAATTACCGATTACAATCGATTTAAACTTATACATATGGATTACATTGAAATAAAAAATCACGAAGCACTACCAAGGACACAACTATAGCTCAAGTTACCAACCGCTCCACTTACGCTTCACAAATCGAAAATATCCCTCGACTTGGCTGTGAAACGTAGAGACATTTAAGTTTGATAATTTCTAATTAAAAATATGTATAAAACTGCAATGATTGCAATGATTATCAAATCAAAATTAAAATACGTGACATTTTTTTCGTGGAATCAGTAAATTCAATCTACGTACTCAGAATCAGGTTATGAAATTTTTCTTTCAAATTTGTAAAAAAAATGCAATGTTTTTTTTTCAAATAGAAATAAATCTCGGCCCAATTTGATTCTAGGATAAGTATACATAAGTTGGCAAGATACAAAAGATGAATAAACATGTATCAAATCCTAAATGGCGTCTTCGATTTTCCTCCCATCCCCCTCGCCACCTTTAAAATTGTTTATAGAACGTGTTTATGGATACGTTAATTCGCGTAGCTGTATTATTATCAATTTCCGTACACTCACGTGCACCACATGTGTATACGACGTACAATGCATTTGTTGTAATATCCTTTTATTTATTCATTTATGATGAAATTGTCGTGTACGTGAGAGTTGCAAGCACATGACGCGACGGTGGTTGTTTTGATACATTTGAATAATTCCGAATTCAAGAATACGCATGTATTATGTTTATACATATATTTGTAATGTAGAATTAAACGTATGTATGTATAATGTGATATTATATGTATATATATAGGGTGTACTAACACGGTTTAGGTGGTTTATGCACAAAACGCAGTCAGAATACCGGAATTCCCGAAAAACCCCAATAAAAGAAACCGACTGTGTGCATACATAATATTATGTGAATATATTATGTAGTGGACTGGACACCTCTAAATATTCGACTCTTTTGGAAAACGAAGGTTCTACTACTACGTGCACTTATGGAATTTATTTTGAATCATTTAATCGTGATTTCAGAATAATAACTGTGGAAAATGAAGTTAATAACTAGAAACGTAATCAGATTTTATCTTTAAACATACAAATTTCGAACTTCGTTATCATCCAGGAACCTATAGAAAAATCATTATTTACAAAAACATTACAATAACGTTTGATGTGACGTAATAACATGTAATTTAATGCAGTTACAAAAACATAAGATATTCAATTACTTAAGTTACAAAATCGATTTTTTTTTTTTTTTTTGGAAATTTCTAGAGAGGGCAATGGCCCCTGGGTCCTCTCTTTATTATGCACAACGAATGTTGTCGAATCGATATTTATGCTATCACAGACTAGTGACTGTCTTCGATGTTCGGTGTATGTTGATCATACTTAAAACGCGAAATAAACAATAAAGTAGGTATTTTCGATTTTATTAATACGCTATCATTTTACTAGATTATGTTGACGTTTTCGATTACCCGGTAGTTGGTACTTCTATTATTTCAGAAAATAATAAACTTGATCTGTAAAGAATATCCGATTTTGTACCACACGATGTTACTAGGTAGTAAATCTTCGTCCCTCCATTAGTACGTATGAACGAATTTAAACGAAAACTACCGTCACAATGTTGTTTGAGTGATTAATTACTTTTAACAACTTTTTTTTTTTTTTTAGGTATTTCAAATTATATTGAATAAAATATAAAATATACGAGACAATTTTTATGAAATTTTTAACAAACACACACACAAATGTTAAAAGTGTCAAAGAAAAAAGAAAAATAACCATCAGATTCGGAAAAATTAAGTTGGTTTGATAATTTGAAAGTGATAAATTATGAATTGTAATAAGCTAATTCCTCAGTTAAAATAAGGTGAAATTATAAATAATTATTTATTATAAAAAACTTAACATAATTCGTAAATGAATAACATTATATTTATATTAATTTATCGATATGATACAATTGTAATTTTTAAAAGCAAAATAATCATAATAATCTTACTGATCATAATTAATAACAAAAAAATTACAAATGAAATAACAACATTTATCGAAAATTTGTTGTGTAAGCTAACAAACACTGATAAATGTCCGCATTGTGACGAATTTGTAATAAATAGATGACATTTACAGAAATTGCTGGTATATGTCAACGACCATCAATGACTGTCAAGTATCATAACACTCACTGCTATGCGGTTATGAACTTTAACGCCATGAATCATGATACTCAACCAGTAGTTCATGTCATATTAATGAATCACCCAATATCAGGAGACGTGCCACCAAAAGAAATGTATTTGAATATAGTATGAAAACATGTACATCTTTTTTTTTTTTTGTTTGAGTTTTAATATAATTTAAATTTTATGATACACTTCGTTTTAGATATATTAACTAAATAAAACTAAATAAAAGAATAAATAAATATAAAATGCTACGCATCTATTATTTCAATTTACTGTAGGCAGATACCTATGTATTTAACTATATTATAGTTAAAATGAAATGGTTATGGAATTATGACATTGAAGTAAAAACTACAAATAAGGATTATCAGACAAATAATGTATCTGTTTTGAACTTCTCTGCAAAATTAATACCTATTCTTTAGAGAGCAAACACGCACAGGAAATTTTTCTTTCATTCTTCACTTCGGGCAGAACACGATTTTGCTCGTTCCTTGTTCGTTTTTGCCTTTTATTTTTATTGTTTTCGAATGCAAAGTTACCGTGTTTAGAAGAAGATTTTTTCTGTCTCACAATTTTGAGTTTCCCTAATTAAAACGATGTAAGTGGAAAAAAAGCTATGGAAAAAAAACAATTTTGCTTCGCACTAATATAACATTGAGTGTCGCTCACTTCGCTCACTATTATAAAACTCACCTCACTTTTTTTGCAAGCTCGTGTCACACTTTTCGCGTTATCAATTGATATCAACCCTCGGGCTTGCTGTACAACGTGGGAACATTTCGGTCCGTTTAATCATGCCATACACTTCATGTACCAAGGGAAAAATTATATTAAATTGTACGTTATATTATTAATTTGACATTATTTTTAATTTAAATCATTTTTATTTTTATTTTTTTATGATGACACACAATATGAGAGAACTATTCTACAATAATTATAGCATTATACTTACCTCTAATCATCATAGGTAAATATTTATTATATTTACAACTATTTTTGTTTTAAATTGATATATTATACTATAAATACATAGATATATTAGTCAGATTATAATACACTAAATTTGTTTATTTGTGTTAATTTTTTTTTTTTTTTTAAATACACCCAGTATACCATCTGAAGAGTGAAAACGTACGACTTTTATAATAAACGTAATGCCACGCTGTTTATAATAAATTTGACAACGTTGCACGAAGAATTGCATTGTATTTAAATGAATAATAGGGTGTGCAGAATCGTGCTCAAAAAAAAAAAAATAAAAAAAAATACCCCGTACCGGTCGTATTCGTCCCCATAACTTCGAACAGGATTTAAGCATCTTGTGAGCGAAATGTATTCTTACATATTATTGAGCACCCTGTATATACGCATTATATATAATTTGTGTAAGTATATTATATCTCTATGTTGAATGCGCCTTTTATTTAGGGCTTTTGTGTTTGACGTGGATCCGGGGGAGGGGGAGAGGAGAGCTTAAGCTCGGTATAACTTTCATGTTTCGCTCGAGAGGTACGCAATTATTCCGAACCGATGAAGGAGGCGGAGGTGGTAGCGGCTCATTCGACTGTTTCTATTCGAACCGTTTCGACGGTATATAATACATGCGACCACGGTCTTACAAAGGAGAAGAAATTAATTGATTTTTCCGGAAAATTGCGACCTCGCACGTGTTTTAAATTCAGTACAATACTGTACGTCATGTAACTCGGAAATGTCGCAAGACAAAAACAGCATTTTCGAATTAATTGATTCAGTGGGCGAGAAACAAAGAAAAAAAAAAATCAAAAGTCAAAATCGCTAAAAATAAATAACAAAAGTAAAAATCAAAAAATGATTTGATGGCGAAAACGATAATGACGAATTATTCTACTCAGCACACCGATTCTTAAGCTGTGTAAATGTACAAATTGAAAAATATTAAAATTTTATTCAGTTCTTTTAGATTCTAAGCAAAAGGGTTAGTGATATTTACAATGATGTTTATAAAAATATTTAGTAATTTTAGGGTTATAATCACAAATTAAGGATAATTATCGATTAAAATTCACTTGTAATCATTGCGAGATCTAGTTTAGTATAAAAAAAGGCCATATAGATTTTTCACCATGGATAAATTTCGCTTTTCGGGTGGGATAATCTTGGTGGGTGTATTGAATTTTAAAGAAACGATAAATCATTTTTGTCATGAAACGATTATTAGCAGAGGTTCAGTTATTATACAATTATCAAATAACAATAATTACTATGTCACCATGGTTACAAATTTACCATGGCTACAGGGTAGGGTAAGATAGTGGAGAAAGTGTAGGTTAGGGGTGGGTAGGGTGGAAGAGTGTGTAGGGGGTCAGTGTCTTGGGTAGGGAGTAGAGGATAGTGGTCAGAATGACGATAAGTTAATAATAAAATAATGTAATTTTCGAAAATTGCTAAATATAAAGTACGATCTAAAGCCGAATCTTAATTAAAAAAGTGGCTGATCAAAGCTTTTAGATAAGTACTATTTCTTTACACAGAAGTGTTTACAGAACGAAAAAAAAAATAATAAATGAATATCATTGTAAATTTATAAGCTTCATCACTCTGCTCAGAATGTATTATAATGTAAAATAATCAATGTGTTTATATAGGAATACCCATATGATATAAGTGTATTTACTATATTTTTCTTCGCCAGCAAAATGAGCACTACAGTAATAACAACTTCTGTTTTAAAACATTGAATAAAATAAATAAATAAATCTGTGATTAAGTTGTATAAAAATTATCACTTATTTACTATTGAGAATTCTATATTGATATTTGGAGATATTCAAATAGGTACATTGAATGTTCGATGAAGCTCATTTATTGTAACAATCATATAAATCTTAAAACTTAATGCTATTTGAATTCGTAAGTAGAAGTTAGGATTCTAATTATTTGATTTTTTAGATTTATGTTTAGCTAGTTGGCATTTTGTAGTGTACTTACATCGTATACAATAGTACATGCGTTATAATAATCAATGTATTATTATCGCCTTAAATAAAAATACTTAAAGTGAAAAGCTTTTACATTATGTAATCGAAATATAACATTTTTAACGTTATTTTTTTTTTACCTGCACATTAAGCTGTTTTTTAACACATATGTCATATATATTTAATAATTTATTTTTATGTAAACATCTTAACTTTAATGAAGTTCTAAATATTAATAATACTGTATATTTTATAATATTAAATTGTTATGAAAATTGAATAAATAAAGTTTATTTAATAATACAAATTAAAATTTTTTAGGTTTAAAATAATATTTTTTATTTTAAAAGGTACCTTATTGATTTTTTATGGTGTTAACGAATTATTAATTAATAATAATTGCATAATTCCTAATAATTTCAAGTTTTAATATTGAAAATGGTTTTTATGAAATACAAGTGTAGTGTATGCTATTTTTTTATTTACATCGTAAGTTATTTTTAAACATTTTTAATATGTTTAGGATTAGAATAAATAAATAAAAACAAAAAAAATCTTTCGTAGAAACTTAAATATGTCATAATTAGACAAAACCAAGGATGATCTAATGAATTTGCTTCCCAAGGTACAACATTAAAGTATAGTGTAGATAGTGAGTGGTCGAAGGGGAGGTAGAAGAGAGTGCGTGAAAATCAAAATGAACCGTATATACTTATGAAGAAGAAGGATTTAAATGTCCGATGTGAATACGGTAAGAGACAAAAAAACCATAGATAATAAAGATATGGATAGGCTACTGATACAACAATTATATGTAAGGCGATGTTCCCAGAGGGGCAATAAAAGGGGAGGAAAACTGTGGCGATTTATCAGTTATTGCTTGACCACCAATTTCATAACTGATAAGAAAAAAAATACATTTAAATTTTCGGTGTCATATCTAGATTTCTTTATTCTGTATTATTTCTTTAGTAATCATTTTTAAGGTGTAAAATATTTTGAATGTATTACTTTTGAAAATTTTAATACTCTACAACAGCAACTGCTAAAGTGCTAAAGAGTATAGATATAATTATAGATAAGTATCTATGCAGCTGTTTAAAAAATAATAGTTAGTTTAATCATGGAAAAAAAAGCTAAAAAGAAAAAAAAACGCCTCACTTTTGAATCGATCCTGGAACACTGATAAAGTAAGAATAGCCTATCCGTATCTTTATTGTCTATGAAAAAAACGAGATTTGTAATTATTAAATTTTTCAAAAGAATTTTTTTTTTTCTATAACTATTATTAAAAAGTTTACGTTTTTTTCTTTCTTAAAAAATCTGTACCGTATAATTTACGATATCGCGAAATGATATTGATAAATGATAATACTCGTGCATAATAAATATTTTTATATATTATATAATTTTATATACGATATCGACATTCAAAATGCATTAGACACAACGCTATACACAGACTCGTTCGCTCACGCGGAGAACGTTTGTTTGGGTTTTCGTTTATTTATTTTTTTATTTTACACAGAAGATACGAGAAAGAAGGAATGCCATTCTTTGCGGTCGCGACCGAACCGATAAAATAAATTATCATTATTATTATTATTTAAAATATAATAACACTGGACGTTTTCAAACGAAACGACGCGCACCATATATAATATTATTTTCATCTCGTCCGGTTTGTTTTTTTTTCTCCTCTCCGGCGATTAAACAGCATCGATTGTACGACGTTTAATAACGCCAATTACGTGGTCTTAATTACCCCGACCGTGACGATAAGAGGCGCCCACCGACGACCACGACGACGACACGTCCGTCTTCTACGTCGACCGGATATATAAACGAATGAATGCCCTATGTCTACGGAGGCGCGTTCAACGTCCGTGATTTTTCGCCAATAAAAAAAAACAATGACCTCCGTGTGAATTATCGCAATCGTTTCTAATAGAAAAAAATTTCCATTCTTTTAGATCGTTGGTCTCATACTCAAAAATTACCCACGTGCCATATTAAAAAAGAAACTAATTTTGGGAGCAAAATTCTAAATTTCCTCTTTCGTACATATATATTCTCAGAGTTGAAGACAAAATGAATGCAGAAAATATAAAAACCAAATCCGTTTCTCTTCACATATTATTTACACATTATGACTTTTATTAAAATTATTTATAAAAAGCACAACGGATATTCTTCGCTCCACGGGTCAGATGCTATTGGTGGGCGTGTAGAATTTTAAAGAAACGATAAATAATTTCTTCAACAAGACGATTCTGAACGAAGAAAGTTAATAATATAAAGAATAAGAGTAGTTGGAATTTTCAACACACCCACCAAGAGTATCTGACTCAAAGAGCGAAGAATATCCGTGATGCGAATTATGCCTGGCTTTCTTGTTTATACTTTACTTTACTTTATTTAATAAATAAAGAAAAGGAAAAAAATAATGAGAAAAAAAAATGTTAGAAAAATATCCAAAAAAATGTATTTTCACATTTTCAAAATTTTTTTACGCCAAAACTTTTCTCATATTAGTGTCTACCTATGTTTAAATTTTCATAATGTTTGGATCAAAAAATGATGGTTTCCGAGTCTTTTTTGACAAATTTTGGATAGTATTCTACAAAAAATAAAAATTAAAAAAATTAGAAATTTAAGAAATGATCTCTTTAAAGTACTAACTAGAGACAAATCCGGTTTCAAAAAGTTGCTGATCGAGATTTTGGACATACGAAAAAGTTTAAACAGAAAAAATGAAAAAAGAAACTTCATTGTAAAAACACTATACCTTTTTCACTTGGTTTAGAATCTAAAATATAAACAAAGAAAGTAGTTGTTTATTTTATTTAATGTCACTTATGATTTAGATAATTAGCCGAATGAAGAGTGTGTGTTTAAGTATGTGATGTTTTAACAATGTCAGGTCTATGAATTTTGAGTGGAACAAAAAGATCTAGTTATTTTAAACAA
Organism: Stegophylla sp. TES_Ste_2020; assembly: GCA_025469315.1. Lineage (NCBI taxonomy): Eukaryota > Metazoa > Arthropoda > Insecta > Hemiptera > Aphididae > Stegophylla > Stegophylla sp. TES_Ste_2020. Next base: position 8,778 of record JAIPRM010008977.1, read on the forward strand.
TATTATTTTTTTTCTTAATTAAAAAATACATATTTAATCCAAAACGTGCTCCGATTAGTATGTGTGGACAAGGTTAGGTAGATAATTTTGTTAACACGGCACATTTGTTTGAATAATTTTCCCAAAAACAATAAAAAAACTGCCGAACATTTGAGTAAAAATAGTAAGATATGCCGTATATACTTTCGCGCAATAAAATATTGGTTATAGGTAGTTATTTAATCATGACTTTAAAAATAATAATATTTTAAATTTGTATGTAATTTTTCACAAAATATATACAAAGACTCTGTCCTTTATTTGCCATTACACGTCTAAAAAGCTGGTCATACTTCGCACGATGGGTATTCTTCGAACGACGGGTGGGATTCTCTTGACGGGTGTATTTAATTTAAAAAAACGATAAATCATTTCTTCAATAAAATGATTCTGAACGAGGGAAGTTAATAATATAAAAAATAAATGAAAAAAAAAAATGTTAGAAAAATGTCCAATATTTTTTTTTCACATTTTCAAATTTTTCTTGCACCAACATCTTTTTTATATGATTTTCTATCTATGTTTAAATTTTCGTAAAATTCGGATCAAAAAATGATGGTTTCCGAGTCGTTTTTGTCAAATTTTGGGTAGTTTTTTCCAAAAAATAAATTGAAGAATTGAAAAATTCAAAAAATGATTTGTTTTAAGGTACAATCTAGATCGCAAATCTGGTTTCAAAAAATTACTGATCGAAACTTTTGGACATGTATATCTTTACTTCATTCATAATCTAAAAAAATACCATTATAATATTGTGGTGGCTAATATTTTCAGTAAAAATAATACAGAATATTGTACGAAGATACTTATGTATGTGTATAAATATATATAAGAGTGACCATATTTAAGAAAATAAAATACAGGACAAAAATATTTTTCATAATATTTCTAAATAAATAAGTATTTTATGTATTTATTTCATATAAAAAAATAAATATATATATATATATTTTGAACCGTCACAAAAGTATAATTTTTAAACTACCTATCATAGATTAAATTTAATCATATAAAAACATTATTTTGAAAAACATAAAATAACATGATGAAACTAAATTGATACTTTTTAAAATTTCTTCAAATCCTTTATTCATTCATATTGTATACTTTACTTTCTAAAAAAAACTTGTTAATTCATTTTACGATTATAATAATGGATCTAATGGTATCCTAAAGATTTCTAGATTCTTACATTATTGTATTCAATAATTTCATTTCAAAAATTTCAAAAATTTTAAATCAACAGTAAGTCAGAAAACGGGATTAATATGTGACAGACTTGAAATTACGGGATAAAAAGTTTTTCAGGGTACAACAGGACATAGAACCAAAATAAAGGACAACCCTGTATAAAACAGGACGTATGGTCACCCTAATATATATATATATATTTTAACTCAATGAAAGAAATACTATCTAATTGATGGTTTTTATCTGTGTACTGGCTATATACACGCTGTTCATGAGAAAAATAATTTGTTAATTATTATGTGCAAATGGTTATTTTTTCCAAACTCATCAAAGTCCTTTAAAACAGCTTTATTGACTTTAATCCGTTTATTTATTTTTTTACCTCATACGGGTGTAGCAATTTTTCTGTTTTGTCAAATTAAAAATATGGACCTTTTATCAGTATATAAGCTTACTAGTATTCTAACTCTGATTGAAATAGAAAATCACATAAAATGCGAAGAGTGTAGACTGCCCGCAATGTTAAGTTTGTCCAGTTTTTTTTTATTCGTTTTCGTCCGCTTTTTATTTTTCAGGGCGCTCACGAGTCTTCGATCGGTACATTATTATATTATTACTAGCGGCGGTCGAGAGAGAAGTGTGGCAGTCGCAAACAAAGAAAACGGGGTTGAAAAGATAGAGGGAAGGATTTCCAGGTAGGTATTTTCTCGCTTTTACGTCGATCCACGACTACGGAGGGGTTTCTGCGGTCGGATTAAAAATAACATAATTTAAAACGTAAAATTAAACAGAACGGGGAGGCGGCGAGAGAAAAGCCGCGATGGATTAAACGGTCGCAACGTGGCGATAATACAATATAATAATAATAATAGTAGTAATAATAATAATATAATATGTACTGTAATGTGTTCTGCCGAAAAACCCGCCTCGTCGCTCCTAATTCACACCCGAAAACCACGGGAAAAAGGGGCGATGTGCCTTTGTTCTGAGGGAAGGAGAGGCTGGCAATTCGGATATCCGGTCCTGGTCTTCGTTTGTCGAGAGGTCAACGTGGAGGTGGTGGTAGGGGTGTGCGTCGGGGCGGTGGGGAGAGATCGTCGTGGCATCGGTGTAGAGGAGAGGAACTACAGGAGTGTGGGGGTTTGGAAAGATAACGATTGTAAGCAGCGACGGTGTATAGTAATTAATTTCGGCTTCACGCCACAGCGTTTGTGGAATGTCAGAGCACACTTTTTCACGTGAAATGTAGCAAAAAAAAAAAAAATAATAATAATCAACGGCATACCTAAATATATTTTTGAGGTATTATTTTTTCTCATAAAATTTTAAAGTCATGATATTATGTGCCGAAAATGTATTTCGACCTTACTTATTATATACTTATATTGGTCATAAAAAAAAGCGTTACCTATTTAAATATTTTGTTAAGACTAGAATTTTTATGAGACTGACTTTTTTCACGTAAAATAATGTTTTTTAATTAAAATGACGGTGAAAATGTTTTCTTATTGAATCATTCTCCTAACCGTATTTTCCAACACAGACAAAAAACTGACCTCGACTCTTTTCAAAGTATTAAAACAAATTATAAATTATATTATTTAAGATGTAATTAATTCAAAATGACTCTTGCTTTTTATTTATATGTGTGTGTATATACAATATACATACGTGTACGTTTAAATTTATTTCATGCGTTTCCTAATTCTTTTTTCGAAATTATTTTTTTTCACTTTCCGTAATTTTATGGTTTTAACGGGAATTCTTAATTTAAAAACCCATCGAATTTTCCACGGTTTCCGAGTCTCTGGGTAAAAAAATATTTTTCTCCGAATTTTTCCAAGAGATTTTCTGAAATTTTCCAGCATTTTGATCTCTAATTATATAACACACATCCGTTGTATGCCGCGGTGGTGACAAAACGAATACAAAAATTATTGCCGATGTGCAGCGGTGTGCTTGACTGCGGTAAAAATAAAAAGAGTGCGATGAAAATGTAAAAAAAAAAAAAAACCCCACTGCCAATTTATGAATACCATTTTTCTGCACCGAACGCGAAAACGTACAAAAATTATAATATATTATATTATAAAAATACGTAATCATAGGCGTGCGTGCACACGTCAGGTTAGGTGGCGTTTTATGTGCGCAATCGTATTTCCTCGAGGAAAATAAAATGGAGTAAAAAAGTGAAAAAAACGACGGAGTGAACGCGGATCGGAAAAGGATTGAAAAAATTTTAGTTATCTATATGGTGTTCTTAATCATTGAATCAAATAAGAACATAATTTCACTTTTTCTCTTTTACAATTCTTTTGCAATTAAACGAATATTATAATAAAATCAATTTTAATCATTTAATAATTACTTCTAAAATAATAAAGGTAGAAACTTATAATTTTCATCGACTACTAATAATAGTCACGCGCATACCTCATAAAGTTGTCAAAATAATTTGTCCAATTGTAAAGTAAGTACAGAAATTTGAAAAATTGAAAATTTCTCATTTTTTTAAAGTTTTTATTTTTTGAAATTTTAATGTATAGATATTAAGAGCTGAAAATTTAATTCAAACATACTCATATGCATTACCAACGGTATTAAAAATTGTCTAAAATCGTAAGTTAACATTTTTTTTAAAACTGTTGAAAGTTAGTTATTTAACAGAATTCATAAGTTTTACACGCAGCACACTTAAACGCATATAAAAAATAATTGGTTCAACCGATCTTTATGAAACTTGGTGCAAATATTTCAGCGTATGAAAATATTTCATGGACGAATAATTTAAAAATGTTATAAGGTTTTTATGGAAAAAAATCGGAAAAAGTTCGGTAAAATTACTATAAATATTAAATACTATAAATAAAAATAAATATTGATTCCTTTGTTATTAATTTATAGTATTGGACTATTACTAAATATTTGAAAAAATAACGAATTTAATTCCACTGTATTATTGAAAAATAAAGTCAAATCTATAAATAGTTTCAATATTATATTCCCACAAAAACACCGAAATGCCAATTACACTAATTAAATAAAGGTTGACGATTTATGAATTTATAAAAATAGATATTTATTGCTTTTTCCATTTTTATAAAGATATTTATAGTTCATACACACCAACATGGACACGCACACACACACGATTATCGATTAGCTTATATTATTAAATAACAGTTGTTAAATATAACTTAATTGACAATTATAATTGTATATTAGTTGAAACTCCGCTCAGAATCGTTTTATTAAAGAAATTATTTATCGTAAAACACCCACCAAGAGTATCCCACCTGTGGTGCGAAGAACATCCATGGTGCAGAATATGTCTGTTTTTTATTCTTTTATACTACACTTGTCCTAAATTATACATTAGAGAAGTCGTTTGTGGAACATCACTGTTAAATATTAATGTTAATTTATTTGAGACTAAACACTTTTTGCTTTTGAAATATCTTACTTGTTGTGCGTATGAAAACACTAATACGTCAGAATTTACGTAGAAGAAAACGAAATTTGGCACAGATAACGAGTAATAAATTAGATTTGTATGTTTAAAATAATAAAATTATTTGCAAGAAAAAAAAAAATAATAATAATAAAAATAAAAATAAATAATCAAAAAAAGTGAAAACTTTCACAACCGTTTTACATTTATTTATCTTACTTCAAAAACTATCGTCACAGACTATTTTTAACTCGAATAAATAATGAATATGTTTGAATTTATTAATTTTTTTATTTTTCACAGTAAAACATAAATGTAACTTAAATATTTTCAATTAGTTTTTATACAATTTAAGAACATCAATTATTACAATATTTTTGTGTATTTGCAAGGATACAAGGGGAGGAAAATAGGGGCAATTGCCTCCCCCGTTCACAAAATAGGTTTTTTTACTGTAAGAAATAATAGAAATGTATCACCATTTTTTTTTCTTCATTTTTTGTATCCTCACAGTCGAAAATTAGTTCTCATTTTTTTTTTACAGTTGTTGAAATAGTTTGGATCTGAATGAAAATTACATCCAACACTCAAAATTTATTTTATATCATCTATTTATTTTATTTTATTTTTTTTGACTTTTATTTCAAATGTCGTCTATATCCGCCTCTGTTTGCAACGACGATGTTTCGAAGGGAAACTATAGCATACGGTTTCGTGTAAAACGATATAATTACTTACAATATTGCATAACCGAATTGATAATAATATTATTGTGATAACAATTTGCGCTAACCGTCGCCGAGCCAAAGGCGATCTCAGAACTTACGTCGTTTTTTCGAATTTCATTTCCTCTCCTCCTCCTCTTCCTTTTCGTCGACCACCAAATCCACGTGGACTTATGTTAAGTTACTTATCGTCGGTCGGAAATCAAAAAACGACGCAGACCACCGGGTGTCGTGTGGGATCTACAATGCAGCGGCCTACGATCATTACAACTGATTGTAAAACGTTAAGTCCGTTTTAAAACGTAATCCAAAGCCTAACGACGGAACTCACGGACTACGGATAATCGCCCCCCGCACAACAATCGGTTGACGATCACGAGCGACAGTTTAAACAATTTTATTTTTATTCCGTTTATTTCGGAAACATAAAAATAGAATACAGAATACTTGGTACCATGGATATTCCTCGTATAGGATACACTCGGGGTGGATGAATTGAGATTTAAAAAAATGATAAATCATTAGTTCAATATTATGATTGTGAATGGAGTTTCAATAGTTTATTAAATATGTAAAGTGCTACAAGTTATATTCTTAATGATTCTTAATGTATAACTGTCAGTTTTTTTATTCGTTATTTAAGTGTACACGATTTAGTGTAAGACGAAACCAGAAATAAAATGTGATTTTATTCATTTAACACATTAGAATCAATGAAAATTATGCCTCAAACAAACTGAATATTTTCAATATACTAATGGAAAGATTTCAAACTGACTAATAATTTTGAGATTTATTTTTATGACTTAAAGTTATGTATTAAGAGTAGGCTATAATAATATCCTTTAAGCACGTATTTGCTATCAAATAATATCAACTATGCCAAATTTTATTAGAAAATAATTATTAAAAAAAGCGGACATACTTCGCACGATGGTTGTACTTCGCACGATGGGTGTACTTCGCACGACGGGTGGTACTCTCTTGACGGGCGTATTAAATTTTAAAGAAACGATAAATCATTTCTTCAGTAAAACGATTCTGAACGAAGGAAGTTAATAATATAAGAAAAAAAAATGCAAAAATTCGGAGTGCCGGGCTGGAATC
>JAIPRM010008978.1:0-15287 GCA_025469315.1 Stegophylla sp. TES_Ste_2020
GGGCTTACATTTTTTCTTACTTTTCCTCACACTCAAATACACAAGTATCATTAATTTTTAACGATTTTATTTATTATTACGACAAGGTACCACATACTACCCGTACTATCCCAAAAAATCTAGTTTAAAGGTATCTATAGTAATAATTTTAGATTCTAAGTAGAACGAAAAAGCTAGTGTTTTGACAAGGATATTTATTACTAATTTTTTATTTGTTTTCTGTATACACATTTTTTTATAGAAATATTTGAACAAAAGTTTCAACCTGCAACATTATTGAATCATAATTCGCCATTAGATGGTACTGTTAGACGTTATTTTTCGAAATTCTCAATAGAACTTAATTGCAAAAATAGCAAAATTGTAATATATTTTTGAGAAATCAATAATTTTTATTATTTATAAATTTAAATAAGAGAAATTTTGGGTGGGGCTATAGCCCCAAAGCCGCCCCTCCTTTGGGTGTGCCACTGCACTAGAGTGGTACTAATGGTAATTTAAAGAGGTAATTTTTCAAAATTCTCAATCCTTATTTCCAAAAAAGAATAAATTGCCGTGAAAAAAATACGTATAATTTATTAATTTTACTATGACTCCAAAACGAATAAGATTAGAATCTAGAAATTTTCTTTTATTTATCAATTACAGTGTAATACGAACACAGGGTGATGACCCTGTTTTATGTTATTCAATCCATTTTTTCATTTTTTTTTAATTTCTTTCCTAATCGCTGCCACGCGCCGCTCGCAGGTCGTGTACACATTGTTCGCGTGCAAAAACCCGTTGGCAATGCCGCCCCCCTCCTCGAACCCCTTCCCATACACCAATGCGCAGATAAGAAAATCGGTAAACCGCGTAAATAATTTAATATTATTATTATTATTGAAAAAACATCCGCCGCCTTATTACACACGTGCAGCGGCTGACTGCATTATTATAATATTACAGTTTTTTTTTTTTTTTCTTTTGATTTTGTTTGCGTGTCAACAAACTCTCAAAGCGTCTCCACTCGAGTCGAGAAATCTGTCACGTAGAAAATATACGCGCGGGTGGCAAAATTAAAAAAAAAAAAAAAAATTACATAAACAATGACGCGACGACGAAAACAACAACAACTATAGTTTTTTTGTTTTCTCATTCGGCTAACTAAACGGCTAACTAAACGACCGCAAAAAAACGTGCGACAACTGTTTTTCTTCGAGCGCGCGCGCAATACGTCCAAAACGATTATCGTGAGACTCGAATGCATAAAAAGCCGGACATATTTCGCATGATGGGTATTCTTCGCGCTCGTCGGGTGGGATTCTCTTGACGGGTGTATTGAATTCTAAAGAAACGATAAATCATTTGTTCAATAAAAAACGATTCTGAACGAAGAAAGTTAATAATATAAAAAATAAATGAGAAAAAAAGTGCTAGAAAAATGTCCAAAATGTTTTTTTTCATATTTTCAAAATTTTCTTCCGCCAAAATCTTTCTTATAATCTGATTTTCTATCTATGTTTAAATTTTCACATAGTCCGGATCGAAAAATGATGGTTTCCGAGTCGTTTTTGTCAAATTTTGGGTAGTTTTTTACAAAAAAAAACATTGAAGAATTTGAGAAATTCAAAAAATGTCCTCTCTAAAGTACAATCTAGAGGTGAATCGGGTTTCAAAAAGTTATTGATCGAAACTTTTGGACAAGTATTTCTATACGAAAAGTTGTATACAGAAACAAAAATATAACCATCATTGTGAAAACACCAGCTTCTTCACTTCGTTCAGAATCTAAAAAACGTGCTTGATTTCGCAGACTCTGTTTTGTGTCGCGTCTGTACTCCGTGTGTGCGTGTGTGTGCACGTATATATTATGTTACGTGGATCATTGCGAATCTTTTGTTGTCGCCCGACCCCGAGTAACCCCGCGCCGTCGCCGAAACGGATATAATCCTTAATTAATTATCGACCACTGATATAATATACGAGCAAGGACGGTACCCGAGGCGTCCCGTGGAGAACGCAAATTTTGGGGTCGCAACCATCCCGTCGTCACGGCGTGGTTTGACGCAACAATAAACTCGTTATTTTGCGAAATGATATAATAGTAAAAGAGAAAAATAAATAAATTTTTGAACGTGACGCAACGATATTATATCGATTGTGTGTGTATATACCTAGTTTCAAAATCTATTCGGGTTTAAGAACACTTTAAAGTTTAAATGAAAAGAAAATATATTTAAAAAGAAAAAAATTTCCTTTTTTTTAGCAAATTTTGATTAGTTTTACATACATTTTGAAATAACTATTGGGAATTTCGAAAAACTATCACTCAAAAGTACTATCTAAGAAATAATTGTGACTCGAAAATTGTTCAGAAACTTTCGAATAAGTATTTCAATACATTAAAGTGTACAAGCACAAAAAAAAAAAAAAAAAATGCTTAATAATTATAGTTTGTTCTTTAAAAAAAAAAAATAAATACATTTCTTACTCAACCAGTTTTATGTATTCGATTATTAACTGAAAAAACGAAAAACAAAATGTTAGCATATTAAACATTATCTTGTAACAAAACATTTCTCATATTATTTTCTATTCAATATATTTGCATTTTCATAACGTTCAGAATAAAATAAAATAGTTCAAATTCGATTTGATGCGATTTCGTGTAGTTTTTCTGAAATTTTGAGAAGAATATTGCGAATTTTGAAAAATGACCTCTCAAAAGTACCATTTAAAGACGAATCGCGACTCAAAAAGTTGCTGGTCGAATGTCTTGGACAAGTATTTCTATCCGAAAAAGTGTTAACAGAAAACAAAAAGGAAAAAAACAAACAACAATAATTTAAAAACACTAGCTTCTTTGCTCTTCACTCGGAATCTAATTAATTCGTGTGTATATTAATATATTCAATCGAATTCAAAAAAAATATCGAAAATTGCAAAAAGTCGAACTTAAAAACTTCTAGATTTCAATTCGTACTTGTATGAAACAAGTTTAATACTTAAATTAGCAACAAATCTAAGCCGTGGAAAAAAAAAATGTTACAAAATATGCAATAACATCCGAGCCCTGGTAATAACAACAATAATAATAATTATAATAATAATAATAATAATAATAACATATCGTTATCGATGATAAATGACCAGAGAACACAATGGCGTGCACGGATAATAATATGCAAACAAGTTTATATTATTGTAATAATAATAATAATAATAATAATATACCGCGGTCGTAAGTCGTCGCGGGATCCGCGGTCTATCACTAGGGGGGTTTCCGATGAATACCTACGACGACGAGTAGGTATGGAAGAATATTATTATTACTGTACAATGGAAGACTGCGCACTCGACGATCTGCATCGGCGGCTCCTGCGGAGGGGGGGGCAAAGCGATTTTTCACTCGGCAAACACGACCGCACCACACAACACTATTATTATTATTATACCGGGTTAATGGTTAGTGTAGCAAGTAAGCAGTCAGTTCGCCGTTCCCAAATACGCCCTCGTAGTGATGTACAAATATAATATTACTCTTGCAATACAGTAGTGTAAATAATAATAAAATAATTTATTTACGGAAATATTTCCATTTATACTGCAGAATAAAATAAAATGACAATAGTGTAAGAAGGTACATAAAAATATCGAGTTAAACATTTCCGAGAATACAACAAAATACAAAAAATATATAATAATATTAAGTACATATTTTTTGAACTAGAAAATAATAGAATAAATAATAATAACAGTAGGAAATTAATAAACTGTATATAAAGCGTAGTATAAAAAAAAAAAAAAAAAAAAAACTAAGTATGGGGTAAATATTTTTGAGAAAAAAAAAAGGTTTACCAGACGCTCTTTGAAAACGCACAAGTCAAACGTATCTTTAGTGTACTTGATTACAAGTTTCAAAAATGTAACTCAGTAGTCTAGGGCTCGGAAGTTGATGACTCTAAAAGTATTAAAAAATTATCTATACAAATGCAAATATGACCAAAACATTTTTTTTTTTTTTTTTTAATAACTTAAATACTGTAAAAGTTGACCTTACAATTATTACATAAATCAAAAAAATGTATAAAATATAAAATATATTTTTGTAAATTTTTAAAATACAAATTAAAAAAAACTACAAACAACTATCGTACAAAATTGCTCTATATTGTTTGAAGTTTTCAAAATTAAACGAACGATGATTATCATAATATACTATAAATATTTTTATTCAGAAATTTTTTTTCCCGGTCCACTGAAGTAATCGGAGAAAATTTTAAGAGCGTCTTGGTTTTCTTCTTGGTAAATGATGAAAAATTATCGTTAACTATTGGCTTTTTAATAAACTCACCTTTTTTTTTTCTTTCACTTGGTAGGAAACCAGTAAAAATATTGGAAAATGACCTTGGTAAATGACTAAAAATATCAGAAAATTATCAAAAATGTACAAAATACCTAACCTAACGAGGAGTAAAATAAAGTAAAAAAAATGTAAATAAATCCAAAATAAAAATTAGTTATTTGAATTTATATGCTATTAAAACACATATTTGGTTAGACGAGCATTATCTACAGAATTTCAAAAAAAAAAAAAAAAATACGAAATACAAAATACAAAATGCATCAACTTCCAAACCCTATTTGATAATGTCCAACGTTGAATACACACAATTATGTAACAACTTCAAAAATCAACGTTTCAAATGGTCGAATTTGGAAAACACGAAGACAAAAAAAAAATATTTAAAATAGATGTAGACACTCTAAAGGGTGTCTGATAGAAGACAAATGTAATGCAAAATAATAGCAACTAATATATTTTGAATTATTCAAAAAAGTTAAATTTAAAAAATTTAGTACCTATCAAATATATACCATACCATAATAATGCGCGTATAATATATGAGTCGACTGCAAATGAAAAACGCATTTATTGTACAGATATGCCAGTGAATTTTAAGTATAAATGTACACAAGGACAAAAAAAAAAGCTTATGCGGGCGAATCTACTACCTCCCCCCCTTCGTCGTCCACGCCCTTAAATACGCCTGCACTGCACATCGTATGATATGATATACGCTTATCCGTATAACAAATGTTTTGTGGGAACAATTTTCCTACGTTTCCGCACAGTGTGTGTGTGTGTGTGTGTGTGTGTGTGTGTGTGTACACGGTGAAATTGTTGTTCGAGGACTTGAGCCCGCCCCTCCCCGCGCCCCGAGTTCGACAAATCTCCCGAGTCTGTCATCCGCGCGACGAGCTTTTGTCGTGCAGAGCAAAGATTATTATTTCGATATAATATATACGTACTCGACCGACGATGTTTGTAGTATTTTATTATGCGATCGACAAACACATTTCTCCCGAGTATATAATATGTTTACAGTGTACACATAATAATAATACGATGACGGAAAAACGTAAGTACTAGAATTCTCGACAGAACTACTACGTACGCAGAGGGCGTTTTACACAATTTTTCGGGAACTCGCATTTTAACGAATATTTAATATTATATTTAACTCTCTCGTTTCCAATTGATTAAATGTGAGAAACGACTCTTGTGTGTCGACGACTCGACACACGAGTTTGCACGTGCACGGGAGAAAAAACGAAACGCTACGCTCTAAGATCTTGTTCCGAGAAAACGGGCATTGATCTTAGCTTATTTAATATGTCATATTACGAGGGTAGTTCGGATTTGATACTACCCAAGTACATTGGGGGTACATCGCATTTATTGACTTGTACTTAGAACTACAACAGCAATATAACACACGGATTAAAATGTAATAATAATAATAATAATAATAATAATAAACAAGTAACGATAACAGACATGTTTGATAAATCAGTTTTTCAAAGAAAAAAAAAAAAAAAACAATTTTGTTTTTTAAAATCTTTTCTCTGAGTTAACGTTTTTAGAAACGTTATTCGTAGCAGACAAATAAAATTTAGCTTATTTAGCTTAGTCGCATATTCGACGATATGAATTTTGAAAGCCTGTCCTAAGTTTTTCTAAAAATAAAATTGATTTTTCACCATAAATAATATGTTACAGCTAAAATTTAAAATAAATTTTCACCTACCCACTGTTGTAGGTAGTCGGTAGACCCATAATTTGATTAAACAACAACATATTTTATTGATTTTGAGTAGATATTCTGTTTTTTTTTTTCATTCCCTACAATATCGTAATACATTATTTCCAATAATTGTAATTTGTAATGGACGTTCTAACTCCTAATGGATAACCTAATGTCAAATATTTCAAATAATATTATGATCAATTCTGAATTAATAGAGGTTATAATTATTGTTTAATAATTAAAAGGGCTTTCTTTTTTTTTTTTAAATTCTTATTGAATAAAATTTCCATAAATATGATTGGAGGGGGATGACCCGCCCCCCTCCATTGCGCCACTGGTGTGATGGTGTGGTGTGTAAGCGTTATTCTATATATTTATTTATTCGTTTCGGACGGTGATAAGTCACTAAGACGTTATTATCTCGACGATCTCCACGACGATTAAAATACAACACGATTAATCGACTCGGATGACGATCATCATTCATCAACGTATCCGTTTTCGATTGTAATCTCCGGGCGACAGGCGCGATATCATATTATTATTAATATTATTATTATATACAACGTCGTAGCTAGTGGTCGACCGTGTTATCATACACGTATACGTCATATATATATATATATAACATTTATATGTAATTTTATTGTTAAACGTTCGTTTACATTTTCGATTTCGTTGTACTCCTCTCCGGAGCCGCGCACAATGGGTCTGCTGTCTCGCGCGTTTGTCTTCACGGGGGCCGCCGCGAGTGCACTGCGTTTGTGACGCAGGTTAAAATTCAGTGGTTCTTAAACCACTGTGGTTCCGTGAACTCGTGTAAATGTTCCGCGCTAAAAATTAAAACTCAGCGGGGGGAAAAACGATATTTTTAGTGTCGTAGACTTAAAATTTTGATTTTTATTGCGTTTCTAAAACACAACGCAGTATAAGACACATGGTCTTAGCCTTCCAAAATCCATTCCGACCCCCCCAGATTTTTCAAAATTGCATAATTAACGCCTAAAAGGGAGGCTAAATTAAACGAAAATGGGTAAACACATTAGCTCCCTAAAATGTTGATTCTAATCTGGTCATTGGCAAATTATAATAGACGTTAAAATACATTGAAAAATCATCATGTTCCGCGAAAATCTCATTAAATATTAATCGTTCCGTCATTTGGAAAAAGGTTGAGAACCACTGGGTTAGGTACTGAGGCACTCGCTGGAGAATATTTTCGATGATCCGATGATGAACCGTCAGACGACCGGTGGTGATTTTTTACATAATTTTTTTCTTTTTTTTTTTAAGTTAAATTGTCTTTTTTCTTTTCATTATTATTATCATCAGGTAAAAAAAAATAGAAATTAAAGTAACTAAAGTAAAGTAAAGCACAGACGAGAAAGCCGAACTTACTTCTCATCATATAATCTCCTCGGGTCATATAATCATGGTGGGTATGTTGAAAAAGACGACTATTTATGTTCTTTATATTTTTTTAAATTTCGCTCAGAATCATATATTATCGAAGCAATTATTTATCGCGTTTTTAAAATTCAACACACACACACACACACACACACACCAAAAGTATCTCACCCGTAGTGCGAATTATGTCTGGCTTTCTCGTCTATACTTCTCGATAATTGTTTATTTCTTAAAAGTAAAGTTGAACGATTCGAATAAATTACCAAAGTTTTATGATCGGGGCTCAAAACAATATATCCCACCAAAAAAAAAAAAAAATAAAAAAATAAAAACATTACTAAAAAACGACACATTTTCAGTAAATTACGTTTTTCGATAGTAAAGAATAAAACCTTCTGTAAAACCAAATCATGTAAGTACGTTAAAATAAATTTGGAATATAATATAGTTTTGTACGTCACAGTGTACCGTCTTCATTTTCCAAAATGATCAATCCGAAAACAGAATATAATATTTTTTTCGAAAAATTATTATTATCCTCAGAGGATCGGACGATATACTGCTGTGTTACTTTTTTCGCACGTTTAATCAAAAAATAAAACGTGTCCTGCGAATTCACCGTTATAAGAAATGCGATTCGGCGGTGGTTTTTTAAATGCAAATATTCCATTTCTACCACCGCGGAAACAGCAGCAGCAGCAACGACAGACGAGCTGCGTGTAAATAATCGAACGATCTTATATATAGCCGTTCGCTTAGCTGTTGACGCGTCGGCGAACAGGTGACTCCGGCACAGGTGTCTGTTGATCTCGTTACGTCGAAAGAGCTAATGTTTGCACGTCACGAGGCATTGTGCGCTATGCTGCCGGCTGCTGCTGCTGTTGCCTTTTCAATCGCGGTAAATCCGATTTTATATTATTATTATTTTCGTTTTTTTTCTCGTTCGCCGCACGACGAGAACGATTGGATTTCGTCCGCACGTCGTCACAATAATACACGTGAACTCGTGTATATCGCACAGGTGGTGGTGGCGCACCTACAACAACAACAACAATAATAATAATAATAATAATAATACGCGCTGTTGTGTACGCACAATTTTGAGTACGCCTACATATTGGTGTGTATACGTGTTGTACGAAACGCTATTTTTAATGTAGAGAGAGGATTTTTCGTGAGCCGAAAAGAAAAAAAAAACACTCTAAAACGACCTGTAAAAATCAAAAGTGCTGTACAGATTTAAAAAATCAAATTACTAACTAAAATCACATTTATTACGAGATCGTAGTGTGTATGAGAATTTAAATAATGAGGTTTTACTGGAAATGTAGTGAAAACCTGAAAACCTGAACGACCTGAACAAATCAAAAGTGCTGTACAGACTTAAAATATCAAATTACTAACTAAAATCACATTTATTATGAGATCATAGTGTGTACGAAAATTTAAATAACGAGGTTTTACTGGAAATGTAATAAAAACTGGATGTAAATAAAATTTCTCACATTTTTACTGCATAATGATTAGAAAAACCGAGAGTGGGTGAAATCGCATTTTTACGAATATTTTCACGTGTACCATAAGTGCAACACACCTGTAATCGTAGTAAATTCTGATTTAAACTGATTTCGAGTATTTACTGAAACGCGTACGCATTGGAAGGAATCAGGTTAGATTAGGTTATTTAATTTTTTTAAATTTAACATCCCCAAAGGAGGGGTAAAGAGTACAAGAAATTATGTACAATCTTAAGTCTTATAATATACAAAAAAAGAAAATATTTAATAATAAAGTATACAATAGGTATATTAAGAATAAAATTATTCATAACAGTTCTTTTTTTTTTTTTTTCTAAATTTAACTAGAGAGTCAAAACAAAAATCGAAATCAGGTATTTCACTAAAAATGCTTTAAAACAAGGTACTCCGGACTATTTGCAATTAAGTTACTAGAGTACTGGGGAACTCGAGTAAGTTATGACAAGTTACTGTTGATATTTTCATGACTTAAAGTGACATTGTTTAAGGAATAAGTAATAATAAAAGTATAATTCGTTGTGAAAATGATTAAATGTATTTCGCGCTCTAATCAAACTTATAACAAGTGAATTTTTTCGCAGCGATTTCTACACGTATATGAATAAAAAGAGAATGCATGAGAAGAAAAAAAATAGACCATAATAATCATAAACAAATATATAAACAAGCACCGTTAACGTTATAAGTGCACTATTATGCATTCATCATCTTAATATTATTTATAACCTCTCTTTATAAGTATTATCGTATTAGTATATTTATTTAATTTAATTAAATATTTGTATTAAAGTGTTTACTGTTCACATGTGGATAAACCAGTTCAACTAGAAATACCAAAATAAAAAATAAAACATTACTTCCCTAAATTAATTAATATAAAAAATTACATCTATCCAAGTAAATTAACAATTGTAACTTTAAGTAAAGCAATTCTTTTTTTTTCACCTTTATAAACTTATAAATTAATCAAACAATTATATTTTGATACATTTGATCGATTACTGATCAAACGATTTAGTTGAGTTAATTATTAATCAACATCAATGAAAACAATAAAATAACATAGACTCATAAATTAATATAACAAATCACACATGCTTAAGCGAATTTCATTAAATCAAAAACTTCTGTACAAAAATACATTTTTATAAATTTTAGGACGTATGAAATTGAGCGTTTCAGTGCTTAATACGTCTTATAACTTTTTTGCATACATGTAATCTAATTACTATAGTATACTTACTAGTATTGAGCCTGATGTTTAAAAACTTGTGTCTCAAATTTAATGCAACACCAACTGTTGAGTTAAGAAATAAAAATTTAATTTTAAAAATAATTTTATAAATAGATAGATTAAGATAATAGAATAAATTTAAAATTAAAAAATTAATTTAATTTAAATCAGGTATATTAAAAAAATATATATAAATGTGTATGTATTGTAATGTCTATTTGTGTGTAGTGTAATATTATGTAAAATAAATAAATTATTAAAATTGTGGTTATGATGACATGAGATGTTTTGTAAAAAAAAAAAAAATAAATAAATTGGTATCTCTAAAAACATTGATAGGAGGTCCGTGCAGATCTACAAAAGATCAAGAGCCGCATATATTATAATAAATTATGTTTTCTACTATACTGCAAACGACCAAAGAGGATATTCAGAGAAAATATTATAAAAACACACAATAATACCTATTGAATCGAGTGGCTCGTCGTATTACATCAAAAATCGTTTCGCATACGTCAGTAATGTTATATATTTTTCGCACACGGACGACCTTGGACTACTTTTTCCCGATTTCACCGAAATTCCGTGACTGACAACGAAAACACTCATAATAATAATAATAATAATAATAATAGTAATAACAATAATAATATTATGATTTACGAGCGGGGCGATGATATCGATCCGGCGCGCCGCGTAAATGAGTCATTTTAATTAGCCGGTTACCAACGACTGTATTATAATTTTTGTTACACTCACCGCTTCCTCTCCTCCCTCCAACCCCCCCCCCCCGTTAATACGGTCGGGCGAAAAGTGTATACGGTGTCAAAACTCTCGTACTATATAATATAATAATTCGTAAATACGAGTGATGTGCATTGTTTTCGGCGAACGAATCGTTCGGACGATGCGAAATAATTCTCAGGAAATAATATTATTATTTTCTAACGGGAAATATTATTATTCGTAATCTGGTAGGTAATGGTAGGCGTTGCACGAATTCGCTGTGTAAAACGACACGAGTACGATAATATTATTATGATCACGTGTAAACTCTTTTGAATTTCAGACGAATCCCCCTAAAAACGAAAATTTTTGTTTTTTTTTTTTTTTTTTGTTCTCTCTCTTGTCGAGTAGTGAATTCGCCCGAAAACAATTTACTACCGAATCACTTTTATACGATAAACTTTACTAAAAAGATTTAAACATTACATTTACTCTTGGAGGTATATTCATTTCAAAATTTATTCGATTATTGTCAGAGACGGTGCACATTACAATCGATTGGATAATATTATAATATTGATAATTGATATTGATCTACAGCTAAACAAAATTTCGCCACTATTATATTATATCTGAATCGACGGTCAATACGTCAGTCGAAAGTTCTTTTGCGAATTCAAAACATGAGTTAATAATTATTAAAAAATAAAAATCAATTAAAAACATTTCACTTGTCAGAATTTGCATCTGAAGTAATACATTTGAAACGAGATTAGAAAGCAATAATAAATTTATAAAAAATATTATATAGATGGTAGTAAAGTTTAAACGTGAGATTACTTATATATAAATATATGTATTTTTATTTATTTATTTATTTATTTTTTTTTTTTTGTGCACCTATTTCAATTTATATTACACGAATACTTATCTGATTGATTTTTATGAAAAATAATCTGTTTAAATAATTTTTATCCTGTAGCTTAATTATTAATGTTTTTAGTTCATAATAATTGCTCATCTAATCTAACAACCAACAAGTTGTATATGTAGGAACTACTTGCGCAGATATTTAATATAATTTTTTTTATTATACTAATCATTAGCTATCCATTCTTGCCTATTAACTATTTTATAATGATTGCTATGTAAAATAAATTAAGTTAAAACGTTTGGTAAGAATATTTTAAATTCTGAGCGGCACGAAGAATTTTATGATTTTACAATCATGGTGGATTATGGTGCGTATTTATTTACTTCCCTTCCTCGTTCTGATCAGTAACTTTTTGAATCGAAATTCAGCTCTAGGCGATACTTTAGACGGGACATTTTTCGAAATTCTGAAATGATCGACACAGCATGAAATATTGCGTTTTCGCGTTATTGTATTTAGCTTTTCGTCTATTTGGTTGCTTCGTTGGTTCGGTGAAGTATTATCGAAGAAAAATGATTATTTACTGTACAATTTAACACATCCGTCAAAATATCTCACCCTAGGAGCAAAAAAAAAAAAAAAAAAACCCGTGGTACGAAGTATGTCCGGCTTTTTTATATCATCAATTTTAAAGCGTAATAAATACATAATATTTTTGAATGCTTTTTAATGGACAGTGTTATTTTTAGGGATTTTTAAAGCGTTTTTGAATTTTTTCTGATTTAATAGTGTGCAATAAAATCCCAGTCCTGTGCAGTTATTATTATGATATTTTTGAACACGTCCGACGTTCAACCCCACCTACACGCGGAAATGACGTTTATTATACTTTCGCCGAACGGCAAAACACGTTGTTGCGCAACTAGTGGCGGTGGTAAAACGGTCGATCGCCGTGTAATATCTGTATTATATTAAGTAGGTATGGATAACGCAGCACGGTGAAAGCAATGCAAAAAAATAGCGGTATTAATAATTTATTATTTGGCCTCGAACTTAATCGCATTGAAATGATGTCGAAGTGAATTAATTTTTTCCTCGTCTTACTGCGCATTGCTCGTGATTTACGAAGACAGATCGAATTCGTTGAGAAGTTCGAGAGAACAAAATTTATTTTCCGTTTTTCGAGTTGACCGCGTGCTTGTTAGTTATTAATTGATTTTTTTTTTTTTTTTCAACACGAAATGTTTGTTTATTTTATTTTTCTGGTAACACTTTTTCGAGTTGAAAAATTGATCGGATTAGCGCAGTGTTTCCCGACATTTTTTTTTTTTTTTTTACTAAAAAACCTCTTTTGATTTTCAAAAACCTTACACGACCATCTCCTCGTACCACATTTAAAAAAAACTGATAAACCTTTTTTTTTTTATTTTTGTTATCGCGGAACATAAAACCCGTTTAATTTTTAAATATGAAAAAAAAAAATGTATTTAACACTGCTTGGACAATGCTCACTTATAAATTAAAATATCTGGTAAAAATATAATTAAACTCATTTCTCTTGTATAAAATAGTTAAACAAAAAATAACTATGTGACTACCTTGAGTGTATTATTACTAATGAAATGATGAAATGATGTCTGGGTCAATGTATGTCAGCGTCAGTCATAAATTTTCCATTTCACATTATTACTAATCTACATAATTACAATACATTTTTCTATATAGTATAATATGGCATCATCATCATCATCAGTGAGCAAACGAATAACCGTTATTTTGGTGATTGCAAATGTAGAAATGAATAATATAAGTAGCCCCCTTAGCGCCCATTCAGTAAAACGCCCTTTCCCCCCACAATATTACAAACGTCCACAAGGTAGCTCTACTGAATTAGTATATGTTTCCGATTTAAATTTCTGATGGCACGTCACTATAAAAAGGTTGTTTTTATGAATTCTTAATGGTTTTGCCGGAACCGAGAAAAAACTACTGAAAATAAAGTGAAGTCAATGAATTATGTCATTTTAAATCGATTTTAGTTACTCAATAATTATTTTAAAAACTAAGAGTGTACTTAAAAAAATAGAAATTTGCCCTCATTATCAATAACTAAAATATACGTCCGACGGAAAATTCGAATTTCGGTTTTATTTTTATAAGCATTTTACGTTAGAATTTATAAATGTAACTAGTAATTTTATTAAGTAACTTTTTCATTTTTCAATTTTATTAATCCTCATCGACTTTTATTCGGTAGAAATAACTGTTTGTACGAAAAATGTCAGATTAGTATAATTATTTTCCACGTCGTTTTAAAACTTTTGTAAATTTTGTCGGTTTAAGTGATGAAAGTTTGAAAGTTGTATGTAACAGTCTTGTTCGTATACCCATCACTAAAGACCAAATTTTTACGTTTTTACATAATTTTACCAAGAGTATGGAGTTTCGATTGGATGAGCTTTGTCGACGAATGATTTTCCTATGAAGTCATATACAAACACGAATCAAACGTATAAAAATACATATTTCAAGTTTAGTGAATATTTCGCTACTTACTAAATAATATAGAACACTAAATATAGATTAATAATGGCTATATTTGAGTAGTTTTAAAATATCAGCATCGTTCGAACATCTTTGAATTTTATTTTTATAAATTCTTATTCGTTTTGTTCGGGGCAGTTAATACATTTTTTAGAAAATATCATATTGTATTTCCAAAAATCGAAAACGAATATATTCGCACTTAAACGATTATTTTGATGAAATAAATAAAGAACATAAAAGAAAGTCTTATTCTCGAGAATATTTAAACGCATCTAATCCCGATCTCTACTCATCACTGCGGGAAATTTAGCCGGATATTTTATTTGGACAATAATAATTGTTTTCCACGAAAATTATGAAATCATCAACACAAAATAATTGGATTCGAACGGAATCCTATATAATATGAGATTTATCGTGTGTGCCCACGCGCGTCTCCGTATATTATGCCAATGACTCTGCTTACGAATTCAATCCTCCCAAAATTGAAAAAAAAAAAAAAAACAATAATTGAATCCCAGAAAACAGTGACTGTATACGATTGTCTCATTGTATACAGGGTGGTTGGTGAGCGAAGCGGAAACGTTCGTTTTTAACTAGATAAAGACAAAAGCATTAAATACCGTCATTTAAAATAAAACCATTTAAATTTATTTTCGTCAACTATGAAATGTAACGATTCAATGAAAACATTTTTTTATTTTAGATTCTGAATGAAGTGAAGAATCTCGTGTTTTTACAATGATGTTTATTTTTATTTATTTTTTTTTTCTGTGTACAACTTTTCGTATAGAAATACTTGTCCAAAAGTTTCGATCAATAACTTTTTGAAACCGGATTTGCCTCTAGATTGTATTTTAAAGAGGTCATTTTTTGAATTTCTC
>JAIPRM010008979.1:0-15286 GCA_025469315.1 Stegophylla sp. TES_Ste_2020
TCCTAAAATAATTCTTTATTTTTATTTTACATTAAATATTGTCAATACTTAATTTATGGTTAAATTTCTCATTGAAAAAAAAAATAATAAAACCCTCCCCAAAAATTCATTCTAGATACGGCCATGTACCGTGGACCATTTTTTAAAAAAGTAGAGAAAGACGATTTTGCTGTAACTATTTATACTTTGATACTTGTAACCAATAAGTGTAAATAATACTTCATTAAAAATTTTATTTTGAGTGAAATTATGAAATACTCGTTAAAATTTGTTCAATTTTTATTCTCAACAATGATTTTTTCAATAATAAGATTGAAACAAATTATTATACATTATTTTTTATGAAGTACCTATTTTATTTATAAATTATTAATTTATAATAATAGATATGTACTATTAAATTCTTTTACTTTTATCATAATTAAGAATTTTTACACAAAAATAAGTTATATGTTATCAATTTTATGAAATTACGTGGTTATATAGTTTTTTTTTAATAAGCTATTGAAGACACTGAATGTAAGAAGCAATCAAAAGTACGATTATTTTCACAAGTATGGAAGGCAGAAAAAATTAGCGTTCTACTATACGTCTGATGAAAGACATTTTTATGCCAAGATTTAAATAATTTACAAATTTGTTTTAGAAAGTAAAAATGTATTTATGGGGCTAAGTCCGAATGTGTAAATATAATGTGTAAGGATATAATTTACAAAATCGCCCCTCCTTGGTTGAGCTTCAGATACGCTACTGCGAAGTACACAATATTGTAGTAGATACGCTATGCGAACATATTTGTATTTTATAATACACTTTGGTCTTACAGAATAAGCAAGGGAATAAAATATAAATGAATTACAACACGATTATCGATAAATGTATACAGTATGTGTTTAAAAATATAAATATTATATGCAATGATTACGGAGTATGACGTGATGATCTATACCAGTGGTTCTTAAACGATGTACCGCGGAACACAAGTGTTCCGTGTACTTGGGATAAGTGTTCCGTCAAAATTGAAAATTGAATGGGAAAAAGTGTTAGAAAAAATTCCCAAATTTTTTTTTTTCATATTTTCAAAATTTTCTTGCACCAAAATATTTCTAATATTATTGTCTGTTTATAATTAAATTTCCATAAAATTTGAACAAAAAAATAAATAGTTTCCGAGTCTTTTATTGTCAAATTTTCAGGTATTTTTTCTCAAATTTTTAGAAAATGATTGAGAATTTCGAAAAATGACCTCTCTAAAATACTATTAAGAGGCAAATCCGATTTCAAAAAGTGGCTAGTCGAAAACTTTAGGAGAATTATTTCTATATAAAAATGTGTACACATAAAAAAATAAATAAAGAAATAAAAAAATTAAACATCATTATAAAAACACAAGCTTCTTTGCATCGCTCAGCATCTAAAATTAATTGAAATTTTTACTCATCATTGACTTAAAATTTTGATTTTTATCGTTTTCTTAAAAAAAACAGTATAAAATGCGGAAATAAGGGGGCTTGGGGTCTTACCTCTAAAATCTATTCAAAGCCTTCCAGATTTTTGATAAATTGCTTAAGATCAATGTTCCGTCATTAGAAAAAGGTTAAAAACCACTGATCTATACGGATAATAACCGATAAACAAACGGATTCACTTTGAAATTTATTACAAAACTGATTATATGCTTAAGTGAGTAAAAAATAATTGTACATCTTTTTAACATTTTTGGCTTCCAGCATTTTTAATGCCTGTGCAAATTACATTTTTAGTAAATACCTATTTAAAACTGTGTATACCGGTAGTTAACGTGTAAAATAAATATTGTAATTATTCACATAAATTTCTTATTGATTTGTTTTGTTTTAAAAATCCATTATTTGGTTTAAGTATGTCATCATTTATTTGGATTTGAGTTAGGATGTTGCTCTCAAAAAAAGCTAAGAGTCACGCCGGTATATACGCATAAACGTGGCCAGACATTTTTAGCAGGGGGTGGGTGCAAGTACAATATTTGTACACTCATCTACTAATTTTTTTCAAAATCTTAACTACTTATAATAAAAATTTATTTTTGTTTAAAACAAAAAAGTTATTTTATGTTTTGAATGGAGTGAAATGGCAAGTGGTTTTACAAAATTGTTAATTTTTTAGTAGCAAAATTAGTAGAGAAAAACTAATCCAAAGGTTTTTTCCAGCAACTTTATAGATCACAACTAAGCTCTAAGTAGGTAATACTATAAAGAGGTAATTTTTCAAAATTCTCAATAGTTTTACCAACGGAAAAATGGTAAAATATATTATAAATTAGATTATCATATCAGTTTTCAGTGGCGGCACGTGGTTGTTGTTAATGGGAATGCGACTTAAAATACCTACACGGAGGAGTTGCAATAAAAATTAGAAATTTATAGAAAATTAAGTAAAATGGATATGAAAATTTTATTGTATTATGAAGTAATGAAATATTAGATACCAATGGAAATGAATTAATGTAAACTAAAGACTATATTACTAATAAATATATTATTATAAACAAAACGCTTATCGGCTTATCGACAAAAATTCCATATTGCAAAAGTGACGAATATATTATTATGTATATTATAATATATTTGTATATGCTGATAAACTATTCAAATTAAATTATCAGTGATATTTATGTTTGGACGACGCACAATGGGATGAAATATAGCTTACATAAATTAATTACTCTAAAATATTATACCACATAAAGTTATGCGAGACATCAATCCCATCATTTTTAAAGATGCTGAATCCAAATTTTGTATTAATTTTTTAATTTTACCGTTAATTCAGGGGGCAGGAGGAAGAGGATACTATTTTTACATTTTTTAAAAAGATATATTTTACATGAATTTACAAATACAAGACCGCTAAACTCACATTTTGCAATGCTTGTGTAATTGGTACGGTTTGAGTAGCACAAATTTAATGTAATATAAATTTTAATTTTTGTAAAAATATGCGACAATATTATATTAGATTGGTTCCACTTTACTGTGGAAATACCGTTGTATAATAAAATATTATTTATATAAAATATATATATAAATATAATATATATATATATATATATATATAAAATATTATTAATCACCTGTACCTGAGTCGCGGTGATAACGATGCGATAACGATTATTAATAAATATAATAGGCCGAGTCGTAGGTATCGTAGTATAAGTTCTGTGATCAGTCTGTCGTGCGAGCTTTGTGAATATTTTATGTAAAAGCTTTTCAAATTAAGACAGATAAATGCAAACAAATTCTGGTTCATTTTAAATGTGAGAACATTTTTAAATTGAAATAGATTTGATAGTGTTAAAATGAGTTAAATTTAATTCTCAGCCTATTGAAAATGTAATATGCACTGATTTTCATAAATAATAATTATTTAATTCTAAAAAATAAAGTGTGTACTTCGCTCGACGGGGTGTTCTTTGCACGTCGAGTGGGATTCTCTTGATGGGTGTATTGAATTTTAAAGAAACGATAAATCATTTCTTCAATAAAACGATTCTGAACAAAGGAAGTTAATAAATATAAGAAAAAAAAAATGCAAAATATTCGAAGTGCCTGGCTGGAATCGTCGAACCCCGGTACTATCGCGTGATAAGCCGGACGCTTTACCTTTACGCCACAACACATTACTTGACCTTATAAATGTGAAATAGTAGGTATTCAGTATAATAACTGAAAATATCTTGAATTTTCAAAATAGAATAAAATAAAAACTATTATTGCGCGTGGATTTTAATTCACACCATCGTATTCAGCGTTGAAAAGTACATAAGAAGCAATAAAACGTTATCAACCTTCAGCAACCACGTGTTATCTATAGATATCTCCTAATATCTGTTTGTATTTTCTCCGATTTTTTTCAATCAAACCCTTGTAAAATGTTTAATTATTCGCCCGTAAGAAATTTTATTGCACCAAAATATTCGCATTGAAATTCTCTATCTACGCACCAAATTTTAAAACAATCAGTTAGGGCCAATTTTTTTATATGTCCCGTAAAGAGCGTAATTTTATGTAAAATTAATGAATTTTGTCGAAATTCTAAATTCAAACGGGTATAAAAAAAAAGCTGAATAACGATTTTTGAGATCAATTAGACATATATGTCAGTTAGATCATATTAAATTTTCAAGTCCTAATATCAAAAATCCAAAATTTTATTACAAAAAAACTAACAACAAATGATTGAATTCAAAAACAAATTCAAAATGCCGTACTTAACACAAAATTGATCAAATCTTTCTCAAATTTTTATGAAATGTTCTCGTAGCTATTTTTAGTGGTTTTTTCGAGTCAAGTCGAGTTGTAACGTTGAGTAGGTATCCGAATATTGTGTGTTTGTGTATTTGCGTTGCCGAATTCAGAGTAACATATATAATATGGCAATCCGTGTAATATGTGACAACTCATAAGGCGTTGTGGCTTTGAGAAATGTATTTGAGCGGCAGTCCAATCTTGTATGGCATTAAATAATTTAATGCTAAATTATTTAGCATTGAAAAATACATAAGATAAGATAATCGAATAACAATACCTACCTTTTATGTGGTCTTTATCTAGAAATATCATAATAAAATTTGTCCATACTTCGATTTTTTTTCAGTCTTATCCTTGTAAAATGTTTTATTCTTTGTGCGTAAGAAATTTTATCACGCCAAAATATTCGCAATGAAATTATCTACCTAAACACCAATTTTCAAAACAATCGGTCTGGCCAATTTTCTTATATGTACGTTAAAGTGAGTGATTTTAGGTGAAACGAACGAATTTAGTCGCAATTCTAACTTCAAACGGTTATAAAAAAAAAAAAGTTGGCTAACAATTTTCGAGATTTTTTCAGGTCAGGTAGACATATATGTCAGTGAGATAATATTAAATTTTTAAGTTTTAATATCAAAAATCAAAAATTTTATTACATAAAAACTAACAAAAAATTAGATATTTCCGAAATTTTCAAAATGCTGCACTTAACTCAAAATTGAGTTAGTTTACGGAAATTGCGGTAATTGCATATTTTGCCGTGTTTTGTCATTTTTTTTACAGTTTTTTCGCGTTTTTAAAAAAAAATATTGAGAAATTTGAAAAATTACCTCTTAAAACCATTTGGGTTCGATTTCGGATCTATAAAGTTACTGATCGAAACTTTTGGACAAGTATTTCTAGACGAAAAAGTGTTCACAGAGGAAGAAAAAAAATAAACATCATTGTAAAAACATAAGCTTCTTCACTTCGTTCAGAATCTAAAAGAATTATTTAATTGCACATTTTTCCGCGTATGTCCGACTATATAAATACGTTCCGAAGGATACTAATGTACGACGATATCCAGCGGTGTAGTCCGTGCTCGCTTTGGAATAATAATTTTCATAAGCATTTGCTCTGCGCGTCTGCATCGGACATTATCACTGAGGTTAATTATTATTATCATTAATATTATTAACCGGAAAATGGCTCAGTAGATTTTCTCTTTTAACGTTATGTATTTTGTATTATTACTACGTGATGGTGTTTTGGAATCAGCAGCTATTTTCAAACAAACGCGGTGGCAGCAGAGAAATGATAATAACGTTGAACGTTTGTCGCGCGCCGCCGTGTGCGTGTGCGTCATTAAAATATTTATAAATGTCGCGAAATATCCGATGCCTCACACAACACGCGCAACAACAATAATAATAATAATAATAATAATAATTGTTATACGCGCGCCGGTATCGACAAATCCGTACAGCGTGACGCGTGTGCACAGAGCCGGCGCGAACGAATCCTGAGTGGGCGGCGGCGGCGTAGGCAAATGTGATGTGTTAGTGTGTACTGTACAGAGAGAATTTTTTCCGGCTTTAGAGTTGCTCCAAAAATCGATTTTTCGACGAATGCAAAAAAAAAGAAGGAAAATAAATTCTCAGCCAGAACGCGAAACGTCTGTCGCACGTTTACACACGCGCGCGCACACACACACATACACAATTATCTTCCACTGAATTACATAATAATAATAAAATATATTGTATTAAATTTCGAATACTCGTACGCGCCCGCATTCTTCGCACGATTTACGACGGGTCACAACTGAGTCCACGCAACGGATCAGTAATAAACAGCAGCACAAATTAATGTCCGAAGCGTAGAAAATTTTTTTTTCCATATTATGAGTGTATGACTGCGTGTTTAGGATTAACTAGACTACTAATGTCCCGAAGTTTTATCTCCATCGCACATTAAAATTACATACTATACATACTACACTTTACGAAGGCCATTATTTAAAATTAATATAATATTATATTTAATGTGTATCATATAGAACAAGGGTTCTCAACCTGGGGAACGCATTTCCCTAGGGAGGCTTCACAAAATTTCAGGAGAGGCGTGAAAATATTCACATGAAACTACATTTCACCACAGAACATGAAAATTTTGTTTATAGTTATCTATATTTTGTTTTTTATTATTATTATTATTTTTTTTTTTTGTTAGTAGGTATGCGATTATCGGTCATCATTATGTAATAACTAACAATACTATTTTCAATAATCTGGAGAATATAATTGAATTATTATATTCATGTTAAAACCCAATATTAATAATTAAAGCCATAAAGTATTTATGTAAAATAATGTATACTTATTTTGTACCTATATAACATATTATAATTCAATATTATAGTAGTGAAAAGGGGGCGTGATCCCATATAATAGGATAAAGGGGGGCACGAACTTGAAAAGGTTGAGAACCCTTGATATAGAAGATGCACAATTCAATTTGCAAATAGCACAATATTATAAAACTGTGTTAATAACATATCGTGTTAAACATAAAATGTGGTGGTGCCGAGTACAATCAAAGCAGGTGGTTCAATTTTGAATTCTTTCCATCACCTATATCTGCTATATCCAGGGATATCATAATAAGGATATTATCAGGATATCAGGGATTTGTCAGCTACCTAATAAATGTCTTTATAAAAATACTACAAGCAATAAAAATCTATTTATATACATTCATAAATCATCAACAAACCTTTGATTAGCATTTCGGTGTTCTTATGGGAATATTTGGGTTTTGAGCTAATTATAGATTTTCACAATTATTTTTCAATAATACAGTCGAATAAAGCCATTATTTTTTTTAAATGTCTAGTAATCATCTAACACTATCATTTAATAACAAAGTAATCCGTGTCCTTTTTTATTTATAGTACATATTTAATATTTTTAGTAACTTTTCCGTACTTTTTCCTGTCTTTTTTCAATCAAAACGTTTTAAAATTTTAGATTCTGAATGAAGTGAAGAAGCTAGTGTTTTTACAATGATGTTTATTTATTTATTTATTTTTTCTGTATACAACTTTTCGTATAGAAATACTTGTCCAAAAGTTTCGATCAATAACTTTTTGAAACTCGATTCGCCGCTAGATTGTACTTTAAAGAGGCCATTTTTTGAATTTTTCAATTCTTCAATGTTTTTTTTGGAAAAAACTACCCAAAATTTGACAAAAACGACTCGAAAACCATCATTTTTTGATCAGAATTTTATGAAAATTTAAACATTGATAGAAAATCCTATAAAAAAGATTTTTGTGAAAGAAAATTTTGAAAATGTGAAAAAAAATGTTGGACATTTTTCGAACATTTTTTTTTTTCTTGTATTATTAACTTCATTCGTTTAGAATCGTTTTACTGAAGAAATCGTATCTTTAAAATTTAATACGCCCGTCAAGAGAATACCACCCGTCGTGCGAAGTATGTCCGGCTTTTTAATTATTCGTCCATAAAAAATTTTCTTCCACCAAGATATTCACAAAACAATTCTCCATCTATGTACCACGTTATATAAAAATCGGCAGAACCAATTATTTATTATATTTCCTTTTTATTATGTTATTTTATATAATGAATTCTGTCAAATTTATAATGACTTATAAATGGCTTTAAATGGCTATAAAATAAAAATTTGACTTATGAGTTTTGAAATTTTTTCAGTACCGTTAATAATGCATAATATGATGATATGAATATTATGATTGAATTAGAATTTCAGATTTTAATATCCAGATATACCTCAAAATTGGTCAAATATTTTTGAAAATTTTATGAAATACGCACGTGGCAATTTTAAATATTTTGTGAAAATTTCAAATTTCTAGCTTCATTATTTTTTAAGTTATGTTGAAAAACTAAAATTTTATTTATAAAAATTCAGGTTATGACGAATTTTACAGGAATTTACCGTTTTTGTCAATTTTTAGGTAGTACTCCTTATAAAAAAAGTATTAAGGAATTTAAAAATAATTGTTCTATCTGGGTATGATTTTAAATCTATAAAGTTACTAATCGAAACTTTTGGACAAGTGAAAAAGTGTTTATAGAATAAGAAAAAATAAAAAATACTAAACTTCATTGTAAAAACATAAGCTTCTTCGCTTCACTCAGAATCTAAAAAATTTATAATTGGTTTAAGCATCATGTTTTTTATTTAAATGGTCCAAACAATTTTTTTTCAATATACCCGAAAATTATATTAATTACAATTTGCAATTTTTAGTTGCATTGTATAATTTATTAATTTATCATATTCAATAACTGTGTTATCAATTTTTATTTTATACTTCCAAATTTTATTATTCAAAAACATGTACATAAAAATATTAAATATTTTTGGTTATACCACTACTATTAACTAAATACACTTTAAAACTCTGAATGGAGAGAAAAAGCTAGTAGTTTTACAATGATGATTATATTTTATTTTTATGCAAATACGTTTTTACTCAAAAAAATTCCAAGATCAACCAGTGGCTTTGTTGCGCATGTTTTTGTTAGAAAATTTTGTTCACGCAAAATTTTGTTCAACGTTTCAAAATTCGCAACATTTAAAAAATTCAATCTATATTCACTACTCATATATGGTAAAATTTTAAATTTTGAGTGGAACGAAGAAAACTAGTGTATTTACAATGATGTTTACTTTTTTTTCTTTTTCTTTTGAAGGTAACAATTTTTCTCTCGAAAAAGTGTTTGCATATGTTATGTGTAAAAAATTCAAAAAAAAAATTTTGCAAAATCACAACTGTCGTTTTAAAAACCTAAAAAAATAAAACATAATTATTCTTATAAAAAACATGTAATATCTTGATTGATATGTGTTAGCAATATTGAATATAAATGATTTGTAAATATTTGGCAAATAACTATTGTAAAACATAAAAAAAAAAATTATTGTTAGCTCCTAAAATAATATGACTTTTGTATAACAATATTTACATAGGAGGTGTATGGAGATCTGAAATATTTAGATTTATTTATTAAGAACCATCATTAACATTAAACATGGAGTATCCTTTAATTCCATAAAATTATGTGGTCTCAACACATAGGGTACAAGCAACTAAGAAAACTATATTGTGTTTATTCTATATTTATTCGTCAAAATTATAATATATAAATAGTAAATACAATCAATATACACGTTACAATTTAATTTTAATAAATCATTTAAGTCATTGTCAGTCTTCAGACATAATAGTTTTACACCGATCAACACGTAAGTGTCACCTACCCACCCTAAATATTATTAGGTGGTTCAAATGAATCATCTGAAGTACATTTCGGCGCCACTGCTGTGTAAAATAGTATTATGGATACATTCGATCACGTCATATTTATATTGTAGTTTAGTCAACCCCTCCTCTCCGAACCCCACCACTTTCTCATAACTAAATATAGAGACTTTCAGTTTTTATATCGGAATATAATGATATTATCTTACATTGTGCAGAAACGAGAACCGGGTATGTCTCTATAACGATAATGGAACTCACCGTTATAATATACGAAATTCACCGTATTTTTACTTAAGCATTTCTTAAATACGCTTTTACCCGCGGCAAATAAACCCTCAGTCAGCCGTAATGTTAAATGTGGGTACCTCTTAATCTAATGTCATATCGAATTTATAGCAAATGGATTTCTCATTTGGCCGGTAAACTATAACTTTATAAAACAGGGTTTGAAATATATGTAAAGCACTCAGACAACATCTATATATATATATATATATATATAATCACCATGATGTGCACTTAAAATCCATTAAAATACGAACAAATATCGAAAAAGATGCACTCAAAAAAAAAAAAAACATCGAAATATGAGGGTGGAAATTAAAAAAAAAAATATTTCGCTAAATTATTATTTATTCAGTTCCTTAATACCTTGACGTATTACGTAAATTGAATATTAATTTATACAAGCAAAATAAAGTACGAGTCAATGTGAATAGTGCACATGTATGTGTACGTACTCAACTGCGGGTGGCTTATAAAAATAAAATGTTAGTGTGATAAATATAATACACACTGTCCAAACTATCTGTCGAATTAGATTTTATTGTTAGTTTGTTCCGTTAGTTAATAATAAAAATAATTATTTTTAAAGTATAATTAAATTAAATATGCGAAAATAAACACACCGTAAATAAAATAATGTATCAAATAAGAAATATTCATAAGTATTTGCATAAATATGTACCTGTATTACAATTTTAGATTTGAAATCATGACTTTATGTGTTCAAACTAAAATGCTAAATTTAATAGTATACATTTTGTCACAAAGGTGTCTTTAAATTACGTAGATAAATATAAACATTATACAAATTTTCTTTTAGACTTAGAGTGAATTTAAAAATTTTGCATGGCAAAAATATTGATGTAAATCTAAATTTTATACCAATTACAATATTTATTACATTGTCAAGATACTAAATGTATTCATATGATATACATTTATAAATATTATAATATAAATTCCTCATTATTTTAAGCCAAAAATATAGGAGATAAAAATATAAAAATAATAGCTTTAATATTCAATCAATTTACCTTCCATTATCATATCATCTATATTATATAGGTATGCTTTTAAGCTTATGAGGATTAATATTCATAATAGGATTAATATTAATATTCCGTCTGTTTTTCGCAGATTCCGTGTTCTGCTATATTTTACGTTAAATAACAAAAATACCCACGCTAATGTTATAAAATTCATCAGAGGCAACGGTGGCGTAATTAGGACTAGGACATGAGGGGGCGGGATCAATAAATTGTTATAAGCTCGCCAACAAAATACACACCTTTGAGACTATAAACATACCTTACTTAAATAATATATACTATTATATATTAAGAATAAAATACTGATTTTGGATTCTGAGCGGTGAAGAAGCTTATGTTTTAACAATGGTGTTTTGTTTTTGGTTTTTAATTTTTTTTTCTTCTTCTGTAAACATTTTTTTTGAATATTAATACTAGTCTAAAATTTTTGATCAGTAACTTTATAGATCCAAAATCACACACAGATGGTACTTAAAGAGATACAAAATAAGAAAAATTTACTAAAAATAACCTAATATTAATAAACAGTGTGTATTTTGCTCGTCGGGGGTGTTCTTCGCACCTTGGGTGGGATACTCTTAACGGGCGTATTGAATTTTAAAGAAACGATAGGTAAATCATTTCTCCAATATCACGATTCTGAACAAAGAAAGTTAATAATATAAAAAACGTGAACATTTTCGCGCATGCTTCATCATTAAACCAAACTATAACAATACAATAAGCGTTGTACGAAGTTATACAAAGTAAGTGAAATTCGTAAATTGTTAGTGTGATGAAATGACGTTTTATATGCACCTAAATTATTATATTTTATTATATGCCTAAATATGAGCATCATCAAGGCTCGACAATTAAATAAATAAAAAAATTCATTGTATTGATGAATAGTATAATGTTATTATATACACTGAATAATATGTAACTATTTATTAATAAATATGTAAGCACGAATTACTCCATAAACGCAATTAACATAGTCTATAAAAATATGGATTACTTAGTTATTAATTAATAGTATTTGACTATTACTGGACATTTGAAAAAATTTATACATGCACACATGCACACACACACACACATACACACACACTCACGCATGCACACAAAATCAAATACCCAACATTATTAAATAACATTTTGTTAAATATATCCTTATCGCCAAATTATTATTATACATCTAATATTTGAAGCTTTCACTCAGAATCTTTTTATTGAAGAAATGATTTATTTATATTATCTTATCATTCATATTAATGATTTAATTATTTTTTAAATTAAATACACCCACCAAGAGCTTCACACCCGAGGTGCGATGAATACCCGTCGTGCGAAGTATGTTCGGTTACATAGAAAGATCGGCTCAACCAATTATTTTTTACATGCGTTCAAGCATGACAATTTGTGTAAAACTAACGAATTCCGTCAAATTGCATCAAAAATCCGTTAAAACTTTAAACGGTTATAAAATAAATATTTTTCTTACGGTTTTCCAAATTTATTCATTACCGTTAGTAATACATATGTGTATGTTTGTATTAAGTTTTCAGGTCTTAATATCTAGAAATTAAAATGTTATGAAATAAAAATTGACAAAAACGAGAAATTTCCAATATTTTCAAAATACTTTACTCAAAATTGATCAAATGTTTTTGAAATTTTTATAAAGTGTTTTCATGACTGTCTTTAGTAGTTGATGAATGTTTCAAGTTTATAGTTCCATTATTTATGAAATTATGTTAAAAAACTCAAATTGAATATGAAAATTCAGGTTATGGCATATTTTACCGTTTTTTGTCAATTTTTGGGTAGTTTTCCTATACTCATAGAAAAAGTATTAAGAAATTTGAAAAATGATCTCTTTAAAATAACATTTCAGTGTCATTTCGGATCTATAAAGTTACTGATTGAAAATTTTAGACAAGTATTTCTATACGAAAAAGTGTTTTCAGAAGGAAAACAAAAAATAAACATCATTGTAAAATGATAAGCTTCTTCGCTCCACTTAGAATGAAAATTGTATGGAAATTGAATGAAAAAATTTGATACTTCTTAGAATTGGTCACTTCTAGGCTCAAACCTACTTAGCCTGATGTTAAATTCGTCTCTGGGTATTTGATTCTAAAAATGTAGTGCGTATAAAAACTTGAAAGTGCAGGTTGTTCGGCCGTTCTTTTGTAGGCTTTTCATTCGTTTAAGACTATTAGGTCCTACTTATGTAAGTAACAACAAGCATTAAAAATGTTATCTGAATATTACTTTCGCGTAAAAAAGAGCACTCAATTTTAAGTATGGAATAGCTGTTAGCCAGCTATTACATGATTTGTAGAGTTTAATATACTTATTTTTATTCCATAATATCAGTGCCTCTATACTTATGTTCCTTATGGAATGAAAGAGCAAAAATAAAATTAATCAAATACTCTCAGGAACATTACAATTTAAAAATACATTTTATATCTCAGTAATTCACTAATAATGGAACGCTTTAAAAATTAAACAATTATCAATACAAACCATATCTCAAAAGTCATATACTTATATTTAATAAAATTATTTACCTATATTAAATTTGCGAAAAAAAGATTATTTATTTAGGTGCTATCATATTATCAATAAATCATAGTTATTTATTTTTGATATAAATGTAACCACTTAGTAAATTCTTGTCTAGTACTTATATATTTAGTAAAATTTAAAATAATAAGTCCAATTAATTAAACAAGCCAAAAATGAGAAAAATTACCTATAAATCGTAATGATGTATATTGGTATGTTATGATTTTGAAATATGACTCTGAGCGTTACTTCGTAAGTAATTTTATTTAAATATGAAATTTAAATATTTAAGTGAGATTTCAAAACATTATCTTGTTTAAGTATAACATAATAATTAGTAATTGCAAATGAAATTGTAAGCGGTAGAAATAACATCTATAATAATATTGATAGCTGGCTTGAAATTAATTAATTTTGTATGACATTTTTTTTTTTTGTAAGAAAACAATGAAACCCATTAATATATTATTTGTAAAATTTTCAAGAGTTAAGCAATATAAGTTTTGCCATAATCATAAAATATTCAAGATTAATTTCATTACTTAGAAAAATAATCAAAAACTTTTCTACCGATTTAAAATTAATTATGTCGTTAGGTTTTGATTAAAAAAAATCAGTCATTTTGAGAGAATAAAACTAATAATCGTAATTATTTTAAAAGCAAAAATGTATAAGTTAGGTAATAAAAAATTAATTGATTTATGATTATTGAGATTTTTCTGCGCCGTTGGATTTGTATATAATTAAGTTCTTATTATTCTTACTTCTTATTTAATTTTCAGGACTTGATATCAATAATTTAAAATTTCATTGGAAAAAACTTCCAAAACATGAAGAGAGGTATACTTCCAATATTTTGTGTTACATTATTCTTGATAATTGGTAAAAGTTTCAAGTTTCTGGCAGTACCCATTATTTTTACGGAAATTACAAAATGATGAACAAATTATGAAAATTTAGCTGTGGGCATATTTTCCCGTTTTTAATCAACTTTTCATTAGTTTTTCCTTACGTATAAAAACGCTATTGAAAATTTCAACAAACGTCTTTTTTTAAGTACGAATCAAATGAAATTTATTATCTACAGAATTGTTTGACAAGTTATACTAAATGTTATACTGTGACAATAGACATGAATAAATAATATTATATTATGATTACAAAAACTATAAAAAGTATAAAACCAATATATTATTCCACTGAGAATCTAAAATTAATGAAATACTCATTTTCTAATTTAAAATTTAAAAAGCCGGACATACTTCGCACGACGGGTGGTATTCTCTTGACGGGCATATTAAATTTTAAAGAAATGATAAATCATTTCTTCAGTAAAACGATTCTGAACGAAGGACGTTAAAAATATAAGAAAAAAAAAAAATGTTCGAAAAATGTCCAACATTTTTCTTCACATTTTCAAAATTTTCTTGCGCCAAAATCTTTTTTATAGGATTTTCTATCTATGTTTAAATTTTCATAAAATTCGGATCAAAAAATGATTGTTTCCGAGTGGTTTTTGTCAAATTTTGGATAGTTTTTTCCAAAAAAAAAATTGAAGAATTGAGAAATTCAAAAAATGACCTTTTTAAAGTACAATCTAGAGGCAAATCCAATTTCAAAAAGTTATTGATCGAAACTTTTGGACAAGTATTTCTATACGAAAAGTTGTACACAGAAAAAAAATAAAAAAGCGGACATACTTCGCACGATGGGTGTACTTCGCACGACAGGTGGTATTCTCTTGACGGGCGTATTATATTTTAAAGAAACGATAAATCATTTCTTCAGTAAAACGATTCTGA
>JAIPRM010008980.1:0-15286 GCA_025469315.1 Stegophylla sp. TES_Ste_2020
TTTAAATTTTTATACAGTTTGGATCAAAAAATTATAGTTTTCGTGTCTTTTTTGTCAAATTTTAGGTAGTTACACCCTTCTACCCCCCCCCCCCAAAAAAAAAAAAAAAAACAAAAAAATTGAAAATATAGTACCACCTAGAGGCAAATCTGGTTTCAAAAAGTTGCTAGTCGAAACTTTTGGACAAGTATTTCCATACAAAGAAGTGTATATAGAAAGAAAAAATAAACATCATACTGAAAACACTTCGTTTAGAATCTAAAATATATTGATATATACAAATAAGTAGACATGCATATAAGTAAGCTAATACATAATTTTCCTCCCCAAAGAAAATAAATTAAATAAATGTCTAACGAAATAATACTGAATATAAATTTACTATTCTTGTTTCAATGATTTTATTATTTGAGCCGTAATAGACAAATAAGTCTTGATAATCATTTATCTAATTAGCTTTTAAAAGGGTTAAGAAAATGGCTATTTTAAAATTTTTAAAAAGTTATTTATTATAAAAATAGTTTTTAGGATTTAGAATTTTCGAGTTTTTTTTTTTTTAATGTACATATACATATATACGTATAATGAAATTGTAATTTATGTAAGGATTACTTTTGAAAAAAGCCAAATTCAAAAAAATTATATACCACCGAGTTATTTAGTATAATACTGTACTTCTGGACTTGTATTACATTTTTAGCACATAATATCAAGAATTAAAAATTTTATTTAAAAAATTACTTTTTGAAAACGAAATATTACCATGATTCAACTTTTATCAACAAATGGGTCAAATTAAAAAAATATGTATTTTCCCGACTGAATTAGTCTATTTTCGATTGTGAGTGAAAATTTTAAGTTTCTAAAAAGTACTATTAGTTTACAAGTTACGACAAATTGCCAATCTAGTTAAAGTCATATTTTACATATTTCATTCAAATTCGAGGTAGATTTTCTTTCTTTTTTGAAAAACTATTAACTACGTCGAATAAGGACTTCTCTAAAGTACAGTGCGAACAAAATTTTCTACCAGACATACGCTACACGTACTCTAGTTTTTGAGTATTTCTTTCGAATAAAAATAAGTGTATCTAGAAAATAAAAATAAATACATCATTGTAAAACTATCGGCTTCTACACTCCACTTAGAACGTAAAATCTATTTACTTGAATATCATAGTTTTTCAAAAGTAATTGAATTATTTTGTTTTGATTCGTGTGAATACAATATAAAATAAAATATTATCTCCTTTGACCTCTGACCGTCAAAATATCTCCAATTAAACATTTCCGATACAACGAATTATTTTCGTTCAGTGTACACCCGGGCTGCGCATGTACAGAATATGTATACTTGTATTTATGAAGATGCATTTGAATTTGATCTGATAATAATATACAAAAATTACATTATTCATTGATAATGTTTTATTTATAATATTATGTACGTATTACAATTGCAGATTATCTTGACATTGTGATACTGGCATGGTAGAAAATGTATTTCAAATTCTTCGAATTCAATTTCACTAATTATCATTAATAGTAAATTTACCAATAGATATCGATTGTTCCATAAATGTTATTTTATCATCGTTTGGTCACTAATCACTAATGAATGATTTGTTTACATAAAATAATTAGAAAGATATGTGATAACGAAATATTTTACACGAATGAATGTGTTTTTTGTTGTCTACCGTCTCGGCGGTCACGTGAAACCAGCAGATAAAGAATTGATTTTCCATCATTATGGTTGGCATTTAACAGCGTTTTGTACATTTTATTATGAAGTCCAAAAAATAACTAAGCGTGATAGAAATCCGTTTCGCATATTAGGAACTATAAATATGCTAATATTATATTGCATATTTTTACTTATTGTTTTGAAGACTTTTCATAATAACAGCATATTTTAAGGTTTTGAAGTTTTTAGATCATATTATGTTTGAATTTATATGTATATAATATATTGTTACATATTTTGAATTTTTTTATAACTGTATATTTTAAAGTTTTGAAATTTTTTAAGTTTATCGTGAAATTTTCAAATAATATATTTACAATTATTATCATTTTTTACAATTCGTTCTTTCCATCAATAAAAATGTTCTTTCCTTTTTTTTTCTTTTTGACTTATTTAAGGCTATCTTCGCTTACACTATGCCTCTCCACTCTTCTTTATCAACGAAAAATTTCAGTTTCGTTCAATTCTTATTGTATTTCAACTGTCCTATTGCTTTTTATGTTTCTGTAGCTTGCATAGTTCCTTCTATAAGGCCAATAAAGTATAACCTCTTGACTGGAATAGGTTATAGACAAGATAAAAAATGACACATCACCAAACGTTTGACTTCAAAATTAAAATTTCTTTTTATAAAATTAGTACCGTGTATTTACATTGTTGCACGTACATAACGTGTTTGTAATTTTTTTATTATATATATTTTTTTATGCATATCATCTATATTTTTTAATATTTTTTTTATTAAACAAATGTATATAACTATTATTTTAAAGCGCATATTTTTGAGCATATTGATACATTTTTACAGCATATTACCATATTTTTAATAACGTATTTCTTAGTTTTTTAGGGCCTATGAATTCGAACCCTATTCATCATACATTTCTTTTTTCTTAGATCTCTCTCATTCTCTATTCAGACTGTGCCGCACAGACATAACTTTTAGCCATTTGGTGAATAAAAACTAATAACGCACGCGCTTCCTTGATCTCATAAACCTACCCCGGTTGACAGTTCCTTCTTTATCTCTCTTTCATACGCCTACAAAATCCTTTTGAAAAGTCCAACTTTTCAACTCTACCTTCACGTGCGTCTCAATGTCCCCAGAATAAATCCTCTAAACACGTCCGTGTACCTGTTATTTTGGTGTCGTTCTTTCGCTACTTCACGTCAATAATTATGTGCCATTGCCAAATCTGGACAATTATATGATAATATAGTTAAAAGTTTTTTTTTCTTCTTTTAATAATTTTTAACTCGACAGACTTAAAAAAAAAAGCCTAACATACTTAGCGTTAGCACCATAAGTAAATGAGTAAATTTTCTTGTGCCATAATATTTCTCATATTATCGTCTATCTATATTTGAATTTTGGATTAAAAAAAAAATTGTTTTCGAGTCTTTTTTGTCAAATTGTGTTTGGGTATATTAAGTAATAATGGTTTTTAAAGGGTTTGACATAGATTACTATTATTAAATATTAAATAAAACCAATATTGTATAATCAAAAGACTACTTTAATATCGCATTTATTTTCAATTTCAATAACGCGGTTTTAAAGTGCTAACTTTTTAGAGTGACTTAAAGCAATGACTCCTAAACTTTTTCATCTACGGAACACTTTTTAAGTAGAATTTTCTCAAGAAGTTCCAAGAAATATTAAATGTTAAGTTTTATATGCTTGTGTTCTATGACTAATAATATTACGGTGTATTACTACATTTGAATGGATTTTAAAGCTTTGAGCTTTGTTATATACAGAGTGATTCATTAAGAACGCTAAACCCCTTTTTCACCATTAAAATGGAAAAAATTGGTTTTTTTTTTTTTGGAATGTTCAAGATAACTAAAAAAACTATATTCTCCCAAAAAAAAAAAAAATCATTTCATCATAATAATGTCCTGTGGTAAAACGTTATTTTTCTGTAAATTTTGATGTATTAAAATCATAAGCCCAACAAATATATTTGGAATTACTCAAATT
The DNA here is from genome assembly GCA_025469315.1 of Stegophylla sp. TES_Ste_2020. Classification (NCBI taxonomy): domain Eukaryota; kingdom Metazoa; phylum Arthropoda; class Insecta; order Hemiptera; family Aphididae; genus Stegophylla; species Stegophylla sp. TES_Ste_2020. The sequence goes on from JAIPRM010008980.1 coordinate 3,732, forward strand.
TAGGAACAATATATATAAAATTAAGCTCCTGGACATATATTTTAATTACAAACGTATCACGTAATTATTATTAATCTACGACATTACCAGCTAATACTAGATTAATTCGTAACATTGTAAAATATAAGCTATTCGTTCGAATTTTGATTACAATATATTAAAACTCTCAAAAAAATACCTGAAAAATATTGCATAGTTAAAATAGGGGAGTGCCATTTGAAAAGAAAAGTTTGTATCACCACACAAAATCCTTCAAAAGACATTTAAAAAAAGGTTAGGGAAACACAGATTTTATGGTAAGTTGAACATTTAAAAAAAAAATTTCAAATATTTCTAAGTATACGACCAACAAAGAGGTGACCGTGCTTATTGAATTTCGCTGTATATGTGTGTGTGTGTGTGTGTGTGAGAGAGAGAGAGATAGATAGAGAGAGAGAGAGAGAGAGAGTGTAGGTAGTGTGTTATTCATTTTAAATAATGATCAATTATTATATTAATTCATTTTTTACATTTTTATGGTGCGGAGCACTTATGAAACATTTACGGAGCCCCAAGGGCTCTGTGAATCACAGTTTGGGAACCGTTGACCTAAAGACACAATTATTAACAGTTACTAAGTACTAACGAAAAAAGGAATAGTTACATAATAATAATATAATAAATTAATATTTATAAAATATTTATACGAGTATAATTTGTAATAAATTATAGGGAATCGATTTTTACTTGTTTTTAAGTGAAACATTTTCACTTTCAATATCAGTGGAAACGTATAATATATATATATATATATATATATATATTTAGATACATTAAATACGAGTACTTTCGTGAGCATATTATCTACTGTTTTCATTCTCGTTACCTAAAAATCCAAATAATAGCGATAAGATTAAAATTTTATTTTTAAATTTTAATTAAATCCATACTTAAATAAATGTATATATTTATATTCCACATCAATGCATTTTTATCTATAGAACCTATGTCCTATAGTGTATCATATATCATTTAAATATTTATTAAAACATAACTCCAAGATATAACGAGTGTATTGGTAACATTATCAATTCAATTGATTTATCGTGTACATAGTAAAAGTAATACCATCCTCATCATTTATAATTAGATTATTAAATTTTAATATTTCTTATTATTATTAACAATAATTGCATTGTATAAATTAATAATTATAGGTAAATATATACATATGAATGAATAACGAGATATGCTTCACAACATGGGAATTCTTCTCTCCTCAGATGGGATAATCTTGGTGGGTGAGTTGAATTAGAAAAATAAATAAATAAAAACGGACATACTTCGCACTACGGGTATCCTTCGCTCCTCTGATCAGATACCTTCTCTTCAGTGTCGGAATCACTCTTGAGCGTGTTGAAAATAACGACTATTATTATTCTTTATATTATTCACTTCCTTCGTTCAGAATCGTCTTATTGAAGAAATGATTTATCATTTCTTTAAAATTCTACACACCCACTAAGATTATCTGACCCGAGTGGTGAAGAATATCCGTGGTGCGAATATGTCTGGCTTTTTTTAACTTTTACACTTATCTTCTACTTATCTTCTACTTATCTACTTAACTATCATAGTAAGTTACATATAGGCGTCACTAAGAACTAAGAAGTATAGAGGGGATGTTTTTGTAACCCTAAAAGTACCAATATTTTAAAAATTGAAGTCACATTAATTTATAATATGTATATTTATTGAATATGAAAGTAACGAAATAATTTTTTTCCTACCTATTTTAAAATTATAAGTTATATGTGATAAATAGTAATTTGTTTTTTTTTTTACAATATTTTTACTAATTAAAAATTCTTAAATAAAAATTTCTTTACGTATTATCAATTATGATTAGGAAGTTCACAATTTCTAATACTATTTTTTTTTAGAAAAAGTGGTTTAACAGCCAAAATTCCACTTGTGTATAGTATTATGGTATTACAGAAAAATATTTTGTCACCCTTAAATAATTACTCTAGTGACGCCAAAGGTAAGTGATGTAAACGATTGTTTTCTCTGTATAAATGAAAACTTTTCTCCACCGTCGCACGTCGTTCGTATTTCACACACTCGCAAGAGTTTCACAGAAAGCGCTAGTGTTACATATTATTCTCATATTAATACACAGGATATAAACCACAGGTTGTCAATCTGAGGAGCACAAACTCCAAGGGAGGTGTGACAAAATCTTAGCAGAAGCGAGAAAGTCATTTGAAAGCCACGAAACATGAAAATATTTCAGATTGATTATATTTTATATTACATTATTTTTATTCGTAGGTAAGTATACAATGTAATTATAGGGAATTAATTGTGTGTAACAAAACCATCTTTAATAATTTGGAGAATATTATTAGGTTATTATTTTATTACTTATATTATTTAAATTAATGCTACGTCCAAACTATAATGAATTTGTTATTAACATGTATTAATAACTTATGTTATTAACAAAAATGTTATTCATTTTTTGTAAATTTTACCAATATTTATGTTAATAACAATGTTTTTAACAGAAATAATGTTTTTCATCAGTAAATACCAAAGAAATGGTACTAACATCAGTTATAAACATATGTGGACGGAATTTTACTAACAAATTATTGTTATTTGTTACAAAATGTTATAGTCTGGACGCAGCTTAATATCCAACAATAATAACAATCCTAACGGTGTATTTGTATAATCTTTATAATGTATAAATGAATTGTAAAAAAACTACCAAACAGATTTATTTTAAATTTTCAGTAAATGTACTCATTACTTATGTATAATTAGGGTTGCCAGACGTCTCGTATATACGGGAACGTCCCGTATTTTAACTATAGGTCCCGTTGTCCCGACAAATCTCATCGGGACACCTAAATGTCCCATTTTTCAAAAAATCACTAATACTTTGACTCTTAGATTAGGTTACCTAACCTAACCGGTAAATATTATAAAATATATCCATTCTTCTGAAGTTCTGATAAATATGATAGACCATAATCAGGAAATTTATAACAATCAATTATTTTATAAAATTAATATACTTCTATTTTTATAAAATTAATGTGATTTTTGTTTTATAATTTCATTCCTATTGGTTAATAGCTATTGCCTAAAGAATACAAAATCTTTTTTTTTTTTTCGTTTTAATTTTTTCAATTATTTTATCAAGTTTAAAAATGTAATGTTTATACTTTATTTAGCGTACGTTCTTATTCACCTATTCTGTTGAAATATTATTAAAAAATTATAAAACTTAAATATAGAAATTAATTAAAAATATTTTTATTTAAAAAAAGGTTCAATTTTTGAAGAGGGAGGGGGATAAAATTCATTTTTTGTTTGTCCCGTATTTTTAATTTTGAAATCTGGCAACCTATACAGTATAGATGCACTAAGAAAGAATTTTTCAAAATTAAACTCCTAAATGGGTGAAAAGGGAGTTCAAAGTTTGATTTATCAATAATATACATTTGCATATATTGAATATTGTTTATTTTGCTGCTATAGATAATGTTCGCGAAAAGATTGTTAGCAACCGATTTAATTATTATGGCGAGAAATATAACTGTTACCGATACCCATAGCAATATAAAAGCATAATATAAAAAAAAAAAAAACAGGACATACTTCGCATCATAGGTATTCTTCGCTCCTCAGACGTGATGCTCTTGATGGGATTATTGTATTTTAAAGAAGCAACAAATTATTTTTCAGTAAGGCGATTCTGGCAGGGTTACAGTTTATTCAATAAGATTTGACTTGAAAATTATAAAGCCTGTTTGTATAACAAAATACTTTATTTACTCGGCCAGTTTTTGACTGAGAGCCGAGGGGAAAAATTTGGTCTATATCGAAATGTGTTTTGATTGTAAACTGAGGATATTAAATTTGTTTATTTTTATTTCATAGAAAAACAAATAACAATAAAGTATAATAGTAATTACTATGTCCGAAATTACAATCGATAACCCGAAAGCGTGACGTCGGTTCGATAACACGTCAAACGGACGCGCGATGACGTCAAACGCGTCGAGTTCAAACGAACATTTTTATTTTGAAAAATCATGAAAATATCATTTTCAATCGGCGATTAGAGTAATATAATTATTACGTCGTAGGAAAATACATACCTAAGTACTACTGCTGCAATAACGAGTTTTAATACGCTTCGCTTTTAATCACATCCGGTCGGCTCCGGAGCTGGCTCTGCTAATTTGGCGTTAATTTCTAAACTTCATCAGCTAAGTGAAAGTGAAAATGTTTCATACACACACACGTACACAATGTTTATTTAGATTCTGAATGGAATGAAGAATCTAGTGTTTTTACAATGATGTTTATTTTTTTATTTTTATTTCTTTTAAGTTCACTCGTTTTCGTATAGAAATAATTATCCAAAAGTTTTGAACAGCAACTTTTTGAATCACGATTCACCTCTAGACGGTACAATTTAGGGAGGTTATTTTTCGAAATTCTCAATATAATATAATAATATAAAATAAAATAACAATATAAAAATCCAAAATTTGACAAAAAAAGACTAAAACTATATTTTTTTAATCCAAATTTTATAAAAATTCAAATATAGATATACAATATTATGAGAAATATTTTGCTGCAAGTAAATTTTATCACATTTTTTTTTATCAAAACCTTTTTTGTTTCTGTTTTCAGTTAATACTGAAATATAAAACTGGCCAAATAAAAAATAATTTTTGTCACCATAAAAAAATTTACGATTTTTAAGTAAAATTATCTTGAATCTATTATCTTGGATCTAGATTCTAGAGTTTCATTAGTCAAAAATATTAAGCTTTAATCATTTTTAATGCAATTTGTTGCAATTTTTAATTCATTAATTATTATTACAATTTTGAATAATTTTAAGTAAAACTAATGAATTTCGCCGAAATTTTAACTTCAAACGGTTATAAAAAAAAAGTTAACTAACGATTTTCGAGATTTTTTCAGGTCAATTAGACATATATGTCAGTGAGATCATATTAAATTTTCAAAACTTAACATCAAAAATTGAAAATTTTATTACACAAAAACTAACAACAAATGAGAAATTTTCAAAATTTTCAAAATGCTGTACTTAACTCAAAATTGATCAAATATTTTTGAAATTTTTATGAAATGTTCTCATGTCAGACCCTAGCGGCATTATTTTAGAAGTTACGTTAAAAAAAAAATTTTAATTTTACAGAAATTCTGGTGATGGCATATTGTGCGGTTTTTTGTAAATTTTTTGACACTTTTTTCGCGTTTTTGAAAAAAGTAATGAGAAATTTTGAAAAATGACCTCTCAAAAGTACCATCTGGGTTCGATTTTGGATCTATAAAATTACTGTTCGAAACTTTTGGACGAGTATTTCTATACGAAAAAGTGTTTACAGAAGAAGAAAAAAAATATGTAAACATCATTGTGAAAACAATAAACTTCTTCACTACGTTTAGAATCTAAAAAAATGAAAAATAAACATCATTGTAAAAACACCAACTTCCTTCTTAGCTTCACTAAGAATGTAAATTTTTTTAAAAACGTCGATGTCCGTCGGTCGTTTTGGACGCGTTCCAGTGAAATCGAATTAATTCGCTTACCACCCCTCACCCAAAGCTCGTGGACACTTCAAACACGTCGTCCCAGTGTCGAAATAGAGTAAATGTTATTTTAATATGACGACCGGATGAAACAAAACTCTGTGTGCACCGTGCGCACAAAGTCCCAAATGCAACGTTCCAGTAACAATAATTTGAATAAATACGGGTGGACGGTAATTTATTGTCTCGGCCACTCGTCTCCGTCATACAACCTAAATAATGAAAACTGCTTTTACCCGTTGCGGCGGCGACGACAGGACAATACCGGGGGACGACGACCACGGAAAATACATAATTCCTGTAAAATTATACGTACGGTAAACAACGTGTGTACAGGGTGATTGTGAAATCGTCTTGTTGGATATTTTAAGACTCCGGTAGGGCAGTGACGTATTTTGGATTTTCTCGATCTCTAAGAAATTAATTTTTCGTTAGCCCTCTTGTTTAATAAGAAAAATAGAAATAGGTACAAATCATAAATAATCGTAAATTGTACTTATACAACTGAATAATGTTCCATAGACGAAATATGGGGTTGTCATTTAAAATTAAATTATTTGTATCGCCACACAACCTTGTTAAGGTAACATAAAAAAAAAATCGGACGTACTTCGCACGATGGGTGTTCTTCGCATGACGGGTGGGATTCCCTTGACGGGTGTATTGAATTTTAAAGAAACGATAAATCATTTCTTCAATAAAACGATTCTGAACGAAAGAAGTTAATAATATAAAGAACAATAATGACCATCATTTTCAACACTCTCATCAAAAATATCTGATCCGAAGAGCGAAGAATATCCGTTATGCGGCTTTCTTGTCTATATTTTACTTTCTTTTTTTTTTTTATCTAACAAATTAAGAAAAGAAAAATCAAAGAGAAAAAAAAATGTTAGAAAAATGTTCACAATTTTTTTTCTCATTTTCAAAATTTTCTTGTGCCAAAATGTTTCTTATATTATTGTCTATCTATTTTTAAATTTTCATACATTTTAGACCAAAAAAAAAAAAATAAAGGCTGGTTTCAGAGTCTTTTTTGTCAATATGAATCAATAACTTATATATGGTATAAGTCTCGAGTTATAATAATTATTAAACATTTTTTAATATTCATGATGACGATAATTTAATATGTGTATCAATTTTGTTGTCGTTGTATGAAGAGAACCGACAAAAAATTAATTTCCACGTCCCCCCCCCCTGGAGGGTGCAATTTAATATAATACGACGTTTCGTCTCCGTGGAATGACAATGAACGTCACTTCAATCCGCTACTCTCCTCGCTAGCTTCGGAAGCTCGTGTCGCGCTCGATTCAAATCGATATCAACTCTCATCTTGTTGTGCAACGTGGGAACATTTAGGTTCGATAATCGGTAATTATCGATAAGCTAAGAAAAATAACTTGTAGATTATAGATCGTTAATACCTATGTGAAAGTACTCAAGTTCAAAATTCCGGTTTAAATGTGACAACGTGGCTTATCGTTGCTCATATAAACAATATATAGGAAGAAAATAATCGGGGATTCTTTTTCCGGTGATTTTTATTCCGATTACCCTTTAAGTACGCGTTTCAAGTTCAGACTTACGTCTACGCTTTTTCGAATCGTGGTCGAGTAACAATCGACATTTAATAATATTCCAAATCGTTTGTCGTGATTTTATCAATGTTGTCGTTATTTAAAATACAGAAATAAAACGCCCGCGTCTATTTACCGCGGATCGCGTACAACTCGTTTAGATGCATTTGTATATTATTGTATTATATTATAATGTGTACTCTTGTCGCCAGGTGCGTAATAAAGGGAGGAGATGAGGGGGATAAATTCGCCACCTAAGCCGTTTATATTTTGAGTGAAACGATATAATGTATAATTTATTTTACAGTGAATAATGAATATCGTAAACAGGAATCAAAAAAGTAACAGCTGTGTAAGTGATGACAATTGCGATAATTAATTATTTACTTTTTAGTCATTTCTAAATAATTTTCCTTAATAGTTTAAAATCATATTTTTCAATCGAAAAAAACCCAGATAACGCCAAGTGTCCACTATTCATTCTAGTATCGTACTTTGGTTTTATGACCATAGATTGAATTTAATTATTTTTACGTTTTGACAACATAATTTTATTACAATATAAACGTAATATATTACACATAATATTATATATAAATTATATATATATATGATATATTATAATTTATATCATAAACGCGGTAAACAGCTCATTTTCAAAATCATGCATCTAGCATTAATATAGCAAGTCATGTAATTTTTAATTTGATAACTTTATCTATTATTATAAAACATCAATCAAACTATAAGGAAATGTAATAATGTCATATAAAAAATAATTTATGATGATTTTAAATTTGCGTCTAAAAAATGTTGACATTGCGATTTTAAATTTTCAATTTAGCAATTGGAAATTTCGAGTTCGTCAATAATTGATAATTCGTACTATTTTTATAGTCATCATTCGGATAATATCATTATTTGAATAACAAACTGTTCAATTCAAATTACCAAGTTCAAAATGCTATGCTATAAGGTTGACATTTTCGATTTTTTTTGTCGAAATTTTAAGTTATGATATTAACATTTCAAAATGTAAATCGAAATTACAAGTTGCAGTCTAAATTATAAGTAGTGATGTCAAAATGGTGAATTGAAAAGTCAAAATTTCAAGTTTCTAATTCAAAATTGTCACAAATATTTATTTTTTCAAGGCAACTATTGATTTCCATAGTTGGTACCACATTCATCGAAACAATTAATGAACAACTTAGTTAAAATCATAAAAATACCATTTCAAATAAGCAACTTACATCCGTCAGATTTTATAGAATGAAATGACGTGACTTCAATATTTCATTCAAAATTTAGAAAGTAGAAACTAGTAGTGTAAAAAATTAATAGCGTTATTGAAGAAAGAAAAACTTAGAGTATGATTTTTGGCATATTTGAAATAATACTTACATAAAAAAGAACATAATGTTTATTATTTTTTTCTTTTTCTTTATTTTCTAAAATGAGTTATTCCCATCGATTAAAGTGTATTGAAATTATTTATATGCCATATCCACCTACAACTTAGACCATTTAAAGGTAATATAGTGCACTTAGAAAATTCAAAACGTTATTGAGATCGACAATGTCTGAATTACGGGCTTACATAGAAACACAAATCGAGATTTCGATTTACAAATTGTATTATGGAAAACATTGCTAAAAATAAAATAAATTTCGAATTTATGTTAAAAGATTGAGAAAAATATACGTATATGTACAATAAATTGGCTTTTTTTTCACATCGTGTAATTAAAAAAATTCTTGTTCGCACCTCCCTCTGGATTTTTATAAATGGAAGCCCTTAAATATTACTATTATGCACACGCTCGTAGGTACTCATCGTGAGTGATAATGAACATGTACAGTTTTCGTACAAAAAAGTTTTTAAGTTTGTGGAAAACAGTACTCTCAAATGATGTACTAAAACTCGAATTTACTGTAATTATTATTATGCCAGTGCTCAAGCGTCGGATTTAATCAATGCACAAGAATATTTTTCATTTTCATCGGAATTTATCCGAATAGTAACGACCTAAAAACGAGAACCAATATTACTGTTGCTGCGTTTCTTTCGAGTTTTCAAAATTATAATTATTCTCACAGTGGGTGTTCGTTTATTTGTATTTTATTAATCTTTGTTACGTTCACTCGTAATTATATACGTCAACGTATCGTATAATTTCATTTGACGTTTCAAAACGTCAAGAATACCATTAACCGTGTGTTCAAGAGAATAATGACGTCCACATAATATTATAGAGTAGACTACAGCGCATACTCTAAAAATACGTTATAAGTATTATTATTATTATTATTATTATTTTCTCTCTAACGTGTCGCACCTCATTTAATCCGCTTCCGACCGACTGCCATCGTATCCGATTTTTTTAATGCTCAATGGCCTTTGAAAACGAGTTCACGTGCCACCTCCTCCTCTTCCCGCGCACTCGCTCTCGCCCACCAATCCACATAACAACCTCCCCTGGTACACTCTTGCCGCTGCAGTTACTGCACTTTTTCATTTTAATTTTTCTACGTCTAAAAACGTTTTTTATCTCGGTTTTTTCTTTTTCTTTCTTTTTTCGTTCCGTTTTATTAAAACAATTTTGAAGTACACCGCTATTACATAATTTATGCCATTTAACCTGCGGCCAAGAAAAAGGTAATATCGCGAGCATAAAAGAGATACCATTTCGTTTTCCCGACTTCCCCGCAGTCGTGACGACGACGGGGTAGCGCCCGCTCGAGCGTGTCGGACAATACGGGATCGCTAGGGGCGATAAGACCGTGGGTAGTCCGCCGTGGTTTGGAGGGAGGAGGGCAAACGAAAGATTTATGCATGAATTAGGGGTGGGAGTAGGGTAGCGAAAAGCTTGAGGTTGAACTTTTGCGACGTCGCCCTCGGTTAATCACCTTCGTTTGTATATATTCGTAAGCATTGGTATAATATTATAATACCTTTACATACGTGTTATATAAATTATGTTATAAATACGTGTTTCCTAATACATACACATACCCAGTGCCTGATTTAAAGTATCCCTGCGCACCACTTATTTCGGGGTCCCTTAACCCTTTTTATCTAAAAATGTTGGTTAAAATAAAAACAAAAATTTTAACTATAGCTTTTGGTAAATGATTTTTATTGTTTTTCAACATTATACCCAATGATAATACGATATGACTATTGGATAGCGGTAAACGTTGTAAATATATGCTAACAGAGAAATTTGGATCGTCTATTTGCTAAACGGCGCAGTGAACATTTTCATAAAGAGTAAACGTCGTGATCCGTTTGGTCTGCTTAGTTCCAAAACCGCAATGAGTTTGTTTATACTCCACCACTATCTAATTTTCAACTGTTATCACATTCAAAAGTAAATCCAATTATATATTATTTTATATATTGTATCCATAATATTATTATTGTACATTAAATTCTCAATCATACTAAAAATAACTTCCTTTTTTTTTTTCTGGTAGATAAATATGAATTGGAAATGGGGCTCTAAAAATGTGTGGTCCTGTGATTGAACACCATCGGCACATGCGTAAATCAAAGCTTTCATATTATTGTTTATCTATGTTAAAATTTTCATAAAGTTTAGATTAAAAAATTATAGTGTCCGAATCTTTATTTATCAAATTTTGTATAGTTTTCCCAAATTTTGAGAAAACAGTTGAGAATTTCGAAAAATTGCCTCTTTAAAGTACTATTTAGAGGTAAATCTAGTTTTAAAAACTACAGGTAAAAATATTGTACAAGTATTTCATACAAAAACGTATGAACATAAAAAAAAAAAAAAAAATAAAAATAAACGTCACTGTAAAAACACAAGCTACTTCACTTCGCTCAGAACCTAAAATTATAAACATCATTATCTTTCCTCATATTTTAGACAAAAAGACTTTTGACTCAGTTTAAGTTGAGCGAAGATAATCATGTTTATTATTGTATTATTTTCAGTAAGCATTTGAATAGAATCGTACAAATAATATCTAAAAAGCCGGACATACTTCGCACAATGGGTGTTCTTCACACGACGGGTGGGATTCTCTTGACGGGTGTATTGAGTTTTAAAGAAACGATAAATCATTTCTTCAATAAAACAATTCTAAACGAAGCAAGTAAATAATATAAAAAATAAATGAGGAAAAAAAATGTTAGAAAAATGTCCAAATTTCTTTTCACATTTTCAAAATTCACTTGCGCCAAAATCTTTCTTATATGATTTTCTATCTATTTTTAAATATTAATATAGTTCGGATCAAAAAATGATGGTTTCAGAGTCGTTTTTGTCAAATTTTGGGTAGTTTTTTCCAAAAAAAAAAAAAAAAATTGAAGAATTG
>JAIPRM010008981.1:0-15285 GCA_025469315.1 Stegophylla sp. TES_Ste_2020
AAAATCTTAAAAACCCACAACGGAGACCATAGTCGAAACATTCAAAACCGTTACCGATAGCCGTATCCGGTTTTCTCCGAACAATATTGAATGGGTATCAATAACCGTCGTTACTTATCGAGCGGTAAGATCGAACCGGGAGCACGCGAACCGATCTTTGTACACAGTAGGCACGTGACGAATAAATTGGGCGTATTTTTTTATTGAAACGCGGTTCGTCGCCCGCCGGCTTCGCGCGTTCGTAAAAATAGAACACTTTAAATAAACGTACTATAACGTTGTATAACGCGGAAACGTTGATCCAAATTTATCTGGCTCGCCAGACGTGTGGACGTGGACGCGATAAATCCAATGGAATTCGATTGTTCTCAATATTATCGTAACGTACTAGGTGTAACAGGTCCGTTCGTACAAATTAAGTGACCGGGTCGAAAACGGTGATTAATAGTAATAATAATAATAATTATTATTATTATTATATAAAGTATTGTGATCTTATTAATTGCAATATTCGTTAAAAACAGTTCAAACGGCAACGTAGATGGAAAACGCAGTACATTATAATTATTATCATGCAGAGAATTTGTTGTCGATGCACGGTCAACAACACTTTGTGTTAAAACAAAGACTACAATAGGTAAATACCTCAGAAAAATACCCGGTTGCCCCCCACGCGTTCGAGATTGTCACGAGTGTTTTGACAATAGAAAATTTCAAAATTCGAGTCACGTATTCTCTCGTGTCAATGGTGTGTTTAGAATTTTCTCGAGGGAAGGGGAAGACCCGGAATTATTTTTTTCGGTTTTGCCCTTTTTATTTGACAATCGTAATAGTATTAAATAAACATAACAATTATTATTGCAAAGATGAAAGCAATATTATTCTTATTACATAATTATTATATTGTACAATTTTAATAATATTTATTTTGTATAATTATTACACGTTATTAAGAAATCAAAACATGTACATATTTCATTCTTGCATTTCGTTTTAACGTCATAGGTCTTAAAAATGATTTCGATCCTATGATATTTGATGAACAAATCATATGAGTAGATCAAGTTTATAATAAAATTAGAAGTTATTTTTTCTATAGACCTATGTTTTTCTGTTTAATTGCGTTGCATTTAATTATGGATTGATGAATCTGTAGTTTGGAATTCTTCTCTGTCTGGTAAAATTCGAAGACTCGAAAAAAAATTGAAAGGCGTTTCATTCGTATATATTTGTGTCGAAAACGAGGTTACATATATATGTCAGTCTTTACATTTTTTTTAATAAATCATTGGCTACTTGACATAATTATTAGACGTAGTGTTCGTTTACAAGTCATTAAAAGGTGTAATAGATTCCAAGTTCAAAGGTTAAATTTCGTATCAGTTTTAAAATTCTAACATTTGATTCGAGAAAAGAAACATGATTTAATGTTCGTTTTAGTTTTGGAAATTGCTTTAATGAGAGTTTTAAATTATGTTACAATGTCACATACTTATGTCGGATATTAACGTATATTTATTGTAACCAATTTATTGTATAAATAATTAATTACTATGTAATAGGTTTATAAATATTATAATATATTATATTGCATGTCCATATAGACACATGGATTTATAAATATTATAAATTATAATACATTTCCATATAGATACATATTTTATGTATTGTATAGAGTGAAGAAAAGATGGGCGTACTTAAAAAAAAAAACACTCTGTATATGACAATAGTTGTACAGCACATCTTCAGAAACAAAGAACTATACGTTATAGATCGAAGAGAATTTTGATTTAATATAGGTACTCATACTCATATTTTATTTTTTTATTATGAACAACGATTGCTTTTTTATTATGTCATGACCTACCTTATCATGTCTGAACATAATAAATTGCAGTTTTTGTTTTTTTTAATATGTTTTTATCGACCCTTTTTCAAATAGGAAAAATGTAAAAATAATAAAATTTGTTAAAATTCACACTTTAAAGGGATGCAAAAAATTATAAATCTTGTAAATTTTATGAAACTTAAAATATATATAAAAATATGTTATTAGATCAGAAAGCAACCAAAAAATGAGACATTTCCTATGTTTTTAAAAACTTTTTTTTTTTATAATGTCATTTAGTCTACATACGACTACTAGTGTTGATGATACTGGTCATTCACTAGGCTGTTAACATAGTCACTCAGATTTACTCTTTTAATCTAGTTTACTACTTTTATTCGAATCATCAGTAGTTTTCCTTACTCTGAGAAAAATTACTCAGAATTTTGAAAAAAACAACTTTGAAGTACTAAAAACATGAAATTTTTACCTATGTATTAGATGTTAGACCAGAGGTCAGTACTCGAGGAAAAATCATTTTATGCTCTAAGACGCATTGATATATGAATATTTGTATAAATGACTTCCAACAAATTTTTTTCGCATCACTCGAATAATTGTTATTGAAAAAAATAGACTTTAATAGATAGACTTTAAATCCTAGAATCAGTAAAAATGATGGCACATAGTCTATCAAAACATTCTGAAGATGTCATTCTTTTTCTCAACATTGACAATGTACGCTCGTGACACTGTATAGAATTCGTGTACACTCAAAATTGACGATAATTTAAAAAAAGTTTTTTTAGGTATTCACCGTTAAATAAAATCCCTAAAAATTGTCGACGGATTTTGGTTTTGGTTACAGCAGAGTGTAAACCGGTGTTAGGAAATATTGTTCTTGAATTTTATTTTGACATTTCATTTTTTGACTCAGATACTGAATAAGCTCATACATTTTTCAATCGTTTCACAAAATGTGTACAACTTCATGAAAATATAGGCTGAATTTCTAATATCGGTTTCAGAAAGATTAACAAAACCATAGTATATTATATTTGATTTTCAGAACAGATATCTTTCATCGGAAATGAATGAACTGAGGTTTTCACAGCGACAGTCAATGAAGCGTCTTTGCGGTTACCTAAACGGTTGTCTGCAAAACCATGATGTTATGGTTTTGGTTTTGAAAACCGGTTTCGCTTATAGACACGGAACAAATCTAGGTCTTTGCCGGTTTTAAGCCCTGTTTTTACCAGATTTTCTTGTGGACTTGGCCGTATTTCGGTCAAAAACGGGGGGAATCGACGAGTGGATCGAAACGCGAATTGATTTAATTAAAAAAAATAAAATAAAATTTAAAAATCTCCGTTTATTGCGTTTTTCCATACTGTACAAGCGGCGGCAGTCGTTGTGTATAAAATACAAATACGTGTACGTCGCCCATCAGCCGCCTCGTCGCCTTGGGTTTGACCTACTACAACAATAATGCGATTATGTATTTACTGGTTACCACACATCATATTATTATATGTGTTATATATTATTATTATTATTACTATGTCTACGTCGCGTCGCGTGGTATTATTTCTCGCAGACGGACGCGACGGCGGCGGTCCGATATAAATTACGACGTTTTAAATTCGTTTTAATTGCGACACCGATGTACGACGGGATTCAGCTATATGTTATGTAATATTATTATTATTATACTACCGTGGCTGACGTCATCGTCCGAAGGGGGTAAAGCGTCGCCGTGAACACGATAAAAATATACGTAATTTTATATCTCATACGCATACTGTATATCCTATCCGTGTACAGGAATACGTGTATTTATGCGTTTGTACGGTCGTAATGAGCCGCGAGGACCTTGAGACGGTATATGTACGAGGATAATGGTAATAATAATAATAATGGGATCGCCGCCGTCTCGTCCACCACCCGACCTCCCCGAAACGACAGTAGGTTTACACACGAGTATTTCCTACAACAGTATAGTGGTAATAATAATATATATATATATATATATTATATAAGAAAAAAAAAAAAATGTACACGGGTGACGTTGAGCGTGAAAAAAAAAAATTAAATAAAAGTGAATCTATATTATATAAACGGGCGCTCGCGAAGGTCATCGCGGTTCGCAGCTGCCGCTCCGGAAGAGGAGGGTCTCGAGATAAAGACCCGCGATACATAGGCGCGCATAGACCCGTGAATAACAATATAAATACGTTTATAAGTTTACATACCTGCGTATATATTATTATATATGTATATAATATAATATCCGAGAGAACTCTCGTTTTTCTCCACTCTTTTGCCGCACAGTTTGCGCAATTCTTCGGCCGTTTTAATATTCACCACAACCCCCTCACCCTCCCCTTTTAAACTCACTCACCGAATATTTAGGTTAGTCAAATACAGACGTTCGCATGCACGCACACACACACATACACACAAATGAACCGCATTTGCTCAGACTCGTGTGCATACACATGTGCATATGTTTGCTCGTGCGTCTGTTGACCGTGCAGGTTGTTTTTTCCTTTGCCCCCCCCTCTCATTACCGGGTCATTGTGCATATCGTATTTGTGCGATCCACCCAACCGAATATTCACGACCTTCGACGAGAAACGTATTTTAAAAAAAAAGAATAATAATAATAATAATAATAATTGCTAACAATGACCGCGTACTATGTTTCAAGAAAAAAAGTACTCGGGCAAACGCAAAATTTAACTCTGACACTATACACGAACGACCGTGTTAAAATCACATTAGGTGCTGCCATAAGTGGAAATCGAAGAGATTTTAGGGACTATGAGACCCACCGAAAACTGATATTAGAAGTCTTCACCTCCCCTCCCTGATCTGTCCTTATAATGTTATAAGGTGCCAAATAATTGTCAACAACATAATTATATAGATTATATGGAAAAATGTTAAAAAAACTTTTGAATTCAAAACACGTTGAAAAATATATTGTGCTTAAAACAAAATGTGTAGAATTTTACAAATTTTACAGTTATTGTGGGATAACTTAGATTGATCGTGCATATTATTATCTTGAAGCGTTTGTGCACAAAATACAGTAAGTTTCCCGGTACGAAATATTGAATAATATGATTGTTTGGGTATTTTGGGTTAAAACTTACGAAAATTAATTGAATTTGGCATAGATGTAATGGGAAAAAAATCTTAGACCCCTCCCCTCGTAATTGGAATATATTTACACCTGTGTTAGAAGTGCTCCACTTTGAGTTTTTGAGGTATCGTGTTTTGTATTGCTAGCATGTAATACTATATAAAGTTTTTATTTTACTAAAGCATGCTATACAAAAAAGTGTTTACATAAAAAAAAATAAGCACTAGTTTCCTCACTTCGTTCAGAATCTTAAATAATAAATATCACTATAAAAACACTAGCTTCTTCGCTCCACTCAAAATCTAAAATCGATAAATAATTCGTCTTCGGATAATTTGGCATCGTCTGTGCAGCGACTTCCAGAAAATTTCCCGAAACTATTGCCCTTCTCTCCACACATATATACTACCTATAACATGTCATCACTTCCACACACTATGTAAGTGCACAGTTCCTTGTCACAAAATTGTTAGGTTATTATTTTGATTAATAGCATACTACATTTATGTTATGATAAATTAGGTATATTGATTGGTATTTTATTTTCATCTAAATAAACATTTCACAGGATCCCACCAAAAAAAAAATAAAAAAATTATAAAAATTCTTGGTGTGCCCCTGTTCTATTTGACAAAGTTATGAGTATGAAAAATAATTTATGGATTTATTCCAATGACGTAGAACGTCCGGTTATATTCGGGTTCTACAAATATTAACACCTGTGTATATGTCTAGGACATGATTTTGGATTTTAAAAATCGACTGTTGGCTACAACGCGAATAAACTCGTAATACTATTTACCTATTATTACTAAATACGAAGGCATCGACTGAAGCTAAAAATTGTTCTTTTCCATATCGAATTTATAATATACGTTTGTGGAGTACGTAATTTCTGTTGGCATACAGTTGTAGTAGAAAAATATTATTATTTTCGTTATTTCATTTTTACTTCTTCTTTTTCTTCTTTCATTTTTCTGGCTTCGTTCCAGGCGCAACGGCCATAATTTGTAATTATACTGACCTTGAACGTGTATTATATTACACATTATTGTATAATATATTACTCGGAAAACACGCCAAAATGTTTTTTTAACGGTGGCTAACAATGCGCATTATAATTTAACGTAATATATTATTTTCATTATTATTATGTGTTTGTATATCGTTTTCGTGGCGTGTATAATTGTGGCGTATTGCTTAGGGCGGCATTTATTATAAACCGAGTGCGCGCCACGACGATGGAAAATATCGTTTTAAAAAGCGTTCTGGAGGAGTCGATCAAGATACCATAAAATCTATTGTTATTCGGGTAATTTTTCGGTGAATTTTGATGTATTGAAATCAAAATTATATTTAATAATTTATGAATTGTTCTTAATTAAGTATTAGGTATAATAGTATTTAAAGTAAAAACGAAAATATTATAATATAATATTTAAATTGAAATTAATCAAAAACTGGTTGTTTGAATTTAGATTTCAGTACATCAAATTTCACAGAAACGTAGTCACAAAATGCGGTTCTCATTTAAAAGAAAAAAAGTTTGCATGACCACAGGACATTCTTAAGGCGACACGAAAATTAAGCGTTATGGAAAACATAATTTTTATCAAAACTTCCCAAAACACCTCAATAAATTCCAAATACATTAATTTTTAAGGCCAAAAAATGGGATGAATGTGCTCAATGGACCACCCGGTATACTTATTCGTCGTATTGGAACTCGACATATTATGAATTGATCCTACAAAACTCGTTATTGTTGTTGTTGTTGTTGTTATTATTACTATTATTATTATGAAGGACAGTTCGATGAAACTTTTGTCTATCACGTATGCGACAACAACCCGAAACTTTATCCCTACGACGTCGTCGGTTGTGTAAATATACCGTTTCTCGGAGTTCTAACATAATACGACATTAATATCTTAATTTATAGCATTCCCGTCCGCACATTACACAATTACGAAGTACAAACGCGAGCCGCGACGACAACAGATTTATCGTACATAAAGTAACCGACCATGTGGTATAACGCGTAAATCAGATGCGTACAGGATCAGACGAGGATCCAGAACACAATAATTACCCGTCTCGGTTTAAATTCCAGCCTGATGGGAAAAAATCACCATATTTTGAATTTTTTATTCTTATTTATCAATATTGATCGGGCAAATGGCAAACACAGAGGGTGGAGATGGCTAAGGGGCTGCCTTCCCATCATCCGAGTTGTATTTTATTTTGTATGAAAGACAAAAGTTAGATTCCATGTTTTTTCTTTTTATTCTTTTTTTAAAATATTTTAGAGTAAGCAAAATAAAATAGTCTCATTTAATCCTTATATAGTTAATAGATTGCCAATTAAACCGTACATTAAACACGTTATTTTCGAAATTTTCCTGAAGTGTTTCTAATAACCTAATGCCAATATAGATAAAATAATTTCATTAATTTAGTGTTAAATCCAATAATGATCCTTAAAACTGAACAAATTTTTGTTTTTAAACTTTGCCATCTATCTTATAGTATTCATGAGATTCAATAAAATTATCAAAGAAATTCACTTTCATTGATCCTAGAAATTTGAAAATATTGCCAATTTTTAGTTTTTTGTTACGAAACAGCAGTGATATTTGACTTCCATATAACTAATATAAACTCACTCAGTGGGGTGATTGATAAGGGTACAAATATGCTTCCCTGACACTTTATCACGGGGTGAAAAAAATCATTTTGCGTACATTAAAATATAAAATTCAAATAATTGACACTAGAAATGTACTTATGGCAAAACTCTATCTACGCCACTGGATTATATTATGGACTGGGGTGTATCTAGAATTACATTTTGAGGTGCTAACATATGATTTAGTTTTTTAAAGACTATAACCCTAAGCAATTTCAAAAAAATAAAAAAATAAAAAATAAGAAGGGAGGTTGAACGAATTCGGCGGGATAAATAGGTAAATAATAGAGAGGACTTATGACGGAGCTACATAAGTCCTCCATATTTGAAGTCCATGGTTATGGTCATATTTGCATAGCTTTTAGGCAAATATAATATTATATTGTCGCTATGTAATGTACAGTGCCTATATTAGAAGGGCGGAGACAATATAAATGCGAGTACGACGTCCTCTTAATTCAGGATTGACTTGAATAAACAAGTAAGTTCGGGTTATAATTTCGAAAAAATATACAATTTAATGTAAGTTAAGTTCCTTAAAATTCTTAAAATTAAGAGTGACTTCATTTTTAAATAATTTTGATGTACCCATAAATACAAGTTATAACCCTGAAATCGACCGAAATTATGTTTCGAAATTATTTTTATTTTTCAAAATCCTTTTAAGCGATTCCGTTTGATCAGTTTGAAAAAGAATCCACACTTATCACGGATAATTGAACTCAATATTCGACCTTTCTAATGTTCAGTATATACAGTGGATTGCACCAGGGCTCCAAGGTTTAAACTCTCTGATAGGCGTCAGGTTACGTATTGTTTGATAACATTAAATATTTAAAAACAAAGAACCAAATAATTAAATATTTCTAAAATTAAAGTTTAGTGGTTTAGTGATGCTAATTGCAAATAGAAGTTCAAGCAGCAATTTGTTAAATTCCGATTTGCCTTTTTATGGTATTTTTAAAGAGTCGAAATTGTCGAAATTCTCAATAGCTTTTTCAAAATTTGGAAAATATTAAGTAAAATTTTACAAAGTCTTGAAGACTATCTTTTTTTTCTTTTATTATTTATTTTATTAATGTTACTTTTTATGGTATATAATAATTTTAATCAAATTGAAGCATACCTAAGTTTTACTAGGATAAAACATTTTAAGAAATAAATTTGTTTTATTTTTAACTAAGTTTCATCTAAAACGTCAACGTGTTATTCTATATTCATAAACTGTTTTTTTTTTTTTAGTAATTTCGGGGACATAAGCTCCCTTCGGTTGCCCATAGGTAATTAGCTATACGTTTACTGAAAAAGGCCTAGAATTTAATTTTTGACCCAAAGTACCAGGTCAAACATTGAATGTGGTTTTTTTCTTTTTTTTTTTTTTTAGATCTCGTTGTTGAACCTTTTTTTTTGTATTATACATTATTAACGGTGGTTCATTCGTTAATAAAAGCACAATATTATAGTTTCTCGAAAAGAGCAAAACAAAAAAGTTTATCTCGCAATTTAATATATATATATATATATAAGGGGCACGTGAACTGCGGAGACAACACGATTTCACAAAGACTTTGAAACGGAATACATGTGTATGTACACACAGCCTCCGGACTTTCAGACGGATTAGGGATTTCTGGAAATAAACTCGACGTAAAGGTGTCGGAGTGCTACCGTCGCACCGCTCCGATCCATATCTATTTATAGCCGAGTCGGCTACGCACTACGGAGAGGTGTTATTATTATTATTATTTTTTTTTTTTTTACTTTTATTTTTCCTATTCTAACGCATTCTCTATAATCGTCCTCTGGATTGACCCGAGTTCCGCGCTTCGGTCGTGCAAGGGAGTGCCTCAGCCGCCACTCGTTGGTTTGCAGCCAACACGTCCAAAAATAGCTTTCAGTTTCCGGAAGAGAAAGGACACACAGTCCCTACCATCAAGCAAGCAAACGGACGTAACGTGTGTACATATACATGTATATATATATATTATATAACACAAAGAAGACCTTTGAAATCGTACATAAATCGTCTCGAGTCTCGAGCGTATAACGCGGTGTCTCGAGTTCGCAGTCATTAAATACGTCACGTGTAATTGTGTAAGTTTGAAATTATAAATTTTTCGTCGCCTACGACTTATTAACGAACGAACGAGCGCGCGACCGTGAAACACGAAAAACCTCCTGCCCTCCGTGACAACGACGGACGCTGTAATTTACTTCGACGGTGTACGCACAAAGCCGGCACGTGTGCGTTTGGTTAACTTTAAAACCGATTTTTCGGTAACCGAATTCGGGAAAATTCGGTATTAAACGTGTAAAAAAACGTCTGTATTTGTTTAAAACGGTTTATTGACACTTACTGTCTCCTGAACGAAATACAATAAATTCACCACTATCAAGGGGTAAAAATTTGTTCCAATGTAATAAACTAGTATATAATAAACAGTTTAAATTCGTTTTTTATATAGCATTAAACGTAATTAATCGTTCAAGAAAGGTCATTTAATTTATAACTATCACTAATCATATTTTGTTATTAGACTGCAACAGAACTAAATGCGGGGGGAAAAAATTACGAAATATTATAATAATTATAAATGTCAGTGACTATTATTTGAGCTGAGCGAAGAAATATATGATTTTATAATGATGTTTATATTTTTATTTTTCAATTCTGTGAACACTTTTTCACAAAGAAATACCTATCCAAAAGTTTCAACCGGTAAATTTTTTTAACTGAATTCGGCTCTAGATGTTATTTTAAAGAAGCCATTATTCGAAATTTGCATTTTTTCATAGGATTGTTACAGCCAACAATTATTCATTTTCGTTATTTATTCTTCACTTTGACTGTTTATTTGGTTGTTATAGAAAATTTGATAGCAATCAACTAATTCGTTGAATATAGTAATCATGGTAACACAATATTCAATAAATGTTAGCATAATTTTTTTTTCACGTCATTTTATTTTGTTTTGATTGTTTATTTGGTTATTGTAGAAAATTTGATAGGAACCAATTAATTTGTTGACAATGGTAATTACGGTAACACAATAGTCAATTAACGTTTATTATTTTGTTTCATTTAACTTATTTTTAACGTTAGTAAACACCGTAACTAAAACACCGCTCAGAATCGTTTTATTAAAGATATTGTTTATAGTTTTTTTTTAATTTAACTCATCCGTCTCTGTATGTATAATTATGATATTTATAACATAATAATTTAATAAATAATAATGTTTAATAATGTCCTAATACGGGACTTTTAATTTTTTCTGACGAAAACCTTATTGCTCCGAATTGTTATTAGTTCTGTGGAGAGATTTGTAAGCAGAGTCGTTGGAGAAAAAATAATTTTATTTACATAACTGAAGACATTTTTTATTTTCTTACCAAGACTTTTTTCCAATCACTCATCGTGACGGCCGCGCACATTGCGGGCCACGACTACGACGACGGTGGCGCTCGGCCCAAGGACTTTTTGATGCACAGGCCGATCACAGGCATCGACTGAAGCGCCCAAAATTTTGTGAACCATATATTTTTGCCTAGTAATTTAAAGATCGGGGAAAGGCTTCAATTGTAGATTCTTAGTGATGCGAAGATGCTAGTGGTTTTACAATGATGTTTGGGTCTTTCTCTTTATGGAAACAAACAATTTTTCATATAAAAACACTCATCCAAAAGTTTCACACAGTAATTTTTCAGATCATAAACCACACTCAGGTGGTATTTTAAAAAGGTAATTTTTCACGATTCTCAATATTTTTTTCTGAAGACGAGGAAAATTTGTTAAAAAATTTAGGGAAAACGGAAAAATATGCCGTAAACGAAACTTTCATAAAATCGATTTTCTTTATTTCTTTATAACTCCAAAACAAATTGAACTAGAAACTAAAAATTTCACCATATTTCATTTTCATGAAATTGATTTTAGTAATTAAAATATAACTCCAAAACTAATCGGATTAGAAACTTGAAATTTTCAATCATTATCAATTATATTATAGTTCAGATACCTATTTAAAATATTTCATACAATAATTGACCACTTTTGGGATAAATTTAGAAATTTTAAATTATCTTCCTAAAAATCTTTTTAATTATACGATTGAAGAAGTTTTTCATTTTACTGGTCTTTCTTACTGAGACTTTTTCCCGATCACCCATTTTACTTGAAAATAATAGTTTGTTATTATTACAAAAAACTTTATTTTTATTCAGTCGGTTTTATATTCCATTATTGACTGAGAAAACGAAAAAAAAATAATAAAGAGGAAAAATTGCTAGACATAAAAAAAAAAAAAGTTTTACATATTAAAAATGTTCTTGAAACAAAACATTTCTTATACTATTGTCTATCTATATTTAAATTATCATAAAGTTGGAGTTAAAAAAAAGTTTTAAAATTGTTTTTCTCAGATTTTATAAAAAAAAACTATTGATAATTTCGATGAATGACCTCACAAAAGTATCATCTCGAAGAAAATTCTGATTCAAAAAGTTGTTGGTTGAAACTTTTGAACAAGTATTTCGATACGAAAAAGTGTTTATAGAAAAAGAATCAAAAATATATATATATATATATATATATATCATTGTGAAAACACTAGCTTCTTCGCTCCTCTCATAATTTATAATCAACCATAGAAGAAAGGGTTTTAAAAAAATTAACGATTAAATTTGTTTGATACAAAAATCACTTTGCGAAGGGAATAATTTTCCTAATACAGAGAAAAGTGTTTGTTATAATATGGTCGGTTGATAGTGCTCAATACAAAAATGAATCTAAGTCATGTCACTGATTACAATTGTAATCGGTTCCAACTTAAGCATATCGCAGAGTACACAGGAGACGTTCCAATTGCAATGAACGATGAACGATTACGACGAGAAAACATATTGTAATAAATTCTGTACTGGGCATCTAAACAAATAAACCAAGCGACGCTCATTACTGATTCCATTAATAATTGCAGATTTAACGATTCGATCTCGACCAAGGAATTTAGTGCCGCATTAGAAGAGTGCTGGGAGAAGGGTGGCAGAAATTTAAATAATCGAAAATGAACGTCGCAATAATAAATATTGAAAAACAACGAGCAGTTAATATGGAAAAAGGTGATTGATGAGTTTGCTTATTCAAAAATTAGAATCTTTGTTTGTCCCCCTAAATATTTTTAAATAACAAAGATTTATACTACATAGGGAAAACGAAGGACTGGATGCTAGTGCATCATTTTAAATTTAAAAACGTACATTTAAATAATTTTTCTTTTTGTTGTAACTTCGTAGCTTCGCTTATCATATGAACCATTTGTTTGGAATTTAAAATGTATTAATTATGTATTTAAAATGTTGTGTAGGTAAAGTTATTATTGTAATGCGAAAGTGAAGATAAAAAAAAATCATATTCATTAACGCAATTAACGCGATATGAGTGTCCTTGTACTTGTACACGCATTTAGAGTAACAAAAACGATATATGCAATTAAAATTTCTATTATTAGAACAACAGTATAAATAATAACATTGATTAAAAAAAAATAGACAAACTCTTAATACATTGAACGGTCGTAAAACGATAGGCTGTCAGTGAAAATGATTTAAATACAATCCTAACACCTCAAAGTAACAATTGTACAATATTGCGTTTGAGTTGCTAGTCTTGAAAACTAAGTCAATAAATCATATTTTTTGTTATAAGATAGAAATTTGTTGTATCTACCAAGTACTATGGTTCAATATGATCGCTATCACTGATCTAAACATACAAGTTTTTGATTCTGAGTGGAGCAAAGAAACTTGTGTATTTATAATTAGATTTTTTTTCGTACAGAAATGCTTGTCCAAAAGTTTCACACAATTACTTTTTAGGTAGGAAATTTCATCTAGTTGATACTTTTAGAAGTTCATTTTTCAAATTTTTCAATACTTTTTCCAAAACAAGGAAAACCTCTCGAAAAATTCAGTAAAATCAACAAAATATTCCAGAAACGAAATTTTCTTTAAATTTATTTCCTAAATCTCGCTAATTTCCGAAATGAATAGGACTAGAAACTTGAAATTTTCACCAATTATCGACAATAGTAATGCAAATACAGATGGAAATGTTTTTTAAAAAATGTTTACCACATTTGAGGTAAATATAGCATTTTGGAATTACCTTTGTTTTGTTAGGTTTTATAAAATAAATTTTTCAATTCTTGATATTATTAGCTGAAAATTTAAAACATCCTCACTCATATATGTGTCTAGTAAATGTGAAAAAATCTAGGTAATCGAAAGTCAACTTTTGATTTTGGAAACATAAAAAGTTAAAATTTGTATGAAACTGATAATTTAACATAAAATATATTTTTTTCAATCAACGTTTTAACTTTTTGAATTTATAATACACTCAATATTATAATTTTATCAAAATATTCCGCACACATGTGGCATAATTTTTATGAAAGTTGACCTCTGAATAATATTTTCCAGTCGTTTTAATTTTAGAATTACGGACCAAACGATGGTTAATCCAAATAATGGCAGTTTTCTCTTCCTAATTATTACATAATACATTCAATTTATTGTTTTTTGGAAAAATCATATACCAGTTTACAAATAATTCAACCTTTATTTACGTTTTTTTTTAGTCAGTAAAGCCAATTTCCACTCATAAGAGTTCTAAATTTTAAACACGCCAAAATTAATCATTTTCACGATTAATTAAATGAACGTTTATTCAGTTATAACTCGTTCCAAAAGTAATATTGCTTAAATCATGAAAATATCGACAAAAGAGAATTTTGTATAAAATGTAAATATATAACAATTTTACTATATTTAACATACCTACTGAATATAAAACTAGGAATCAATTATTATTGTTGTGTATAACGGAACTGAAGTTCCGCTAAGATCCGTTTCATTGAAGAAATTATTTTTATTATTATTATTTTTAATTCAACACACCCACCAAGAGTATCCCACTCGAAAGCATACCCATGGTGCCAAGTATGTCTGGTAATTTTATTTATTTTATTTTATGTTTAACTATCAATACTTACCTTATTTACAGACGTATCGATCGCTGAGCTTTTTTCGTTCAAGAGATCATATTTGAAAATCGATACTCAGGCGTAAAATTATATACGTATAATATATAAATGTATGTATGTATATTGTATATAGGTATATACTTTGGATTTAAGTTGAAATTATTCTGTCATTGGTAAGATTTGTCACATTTACAGTTTGATTTTAAATAACTTTTAGATTCTGAGTGGATCGAAGAAGCCAGTGTTTTTACAATGTTATTTCTTTTTTATTATTTTTATTTCTTTTTTTTTTATGTGATATTAATATGAGTATTAGTATACATTTTTCCTTTTGTAGTTTTGTAATCATTCCGAGAAGGTTGATATTTTCCTTATTGCCATCATGTGTATTTTTCGACGATGAATACGATGATGGTGTGAAATAATATCCACGTGCAACAATAGTTCTCTAACTATTTTATTTTATTTTGAAAATTCAATATTTTCGGTTATTATACTACATACCTACTAATTCACCCTACATAGTCAAGTTATGTGTTGCGGCCTAGTGGTAATGGAACCGGCCTAGTGCGCG
>JAIPRM010008982.1:0-15284 GCA_025469315.1 Stegophylla sp. TES_Ste_2020
AATTTTACAAATGCATGCAAATGTGCCACTCCATCATTTTTACAGTGGAGTTTCATTAAAAACGTAATTCTTTGTGAATTTATATAATTAAACAAATTTCTTGCGACCCCCCCAAAAATTGGCTCGAGACCCACTAGTGGGTCGCGACCCACACTTTGAGAAACGCTGCTCTAGAGAGATAATTTTTCCAATTTCTCAATTTTTTTTCCAAAAATTATAAAACTGATAATTTTTGTTGTGTATGATAAATGATAAACTGAAGCTCCGCTCACAGAATCGTTTTATCAAAGAAGAAATGGTTTATTGGTTCTTTTAAAATTCAACACATTCATCGGGAGTATCTCGCCCGATGTTTTGAAGAATACCCATTGTGCAAAGTATGTAAGTGGTTAAATTTGAATATTGGGGTTTGCTCAGAGGATAGTGACAACAGTAGTAAGAAAGTGGGATAACACAGTTCGTCAAGTTTATGCAACATTTATTTCATTAAATTTATTCCGCTAAATGTAACATAATATATTCGTATTATTTATTTATATAATATTGTACATCATAATATACACGGTGTTCCAAAAAGCATGGAATATAATATAATAATGTTTTTTGTTTTTTTTTTTCAAATATTTACAATATAATTATATATTATGTTGTTGAGATTAGAATAATAATAATATTGTACAATATAATAATATACAATATTATTTATTTTATAATATGTCACAATTCATACAATAGTCATTATCACAGGGGTGTATGCTCAAATGACCTGATGGTAAGATGTGTATGGGGTGGTAAGTACCGTGGGACTGGTAACTCGTGATCGAGTAGTAAATTTTTAAGGGAGAAAAAATTGTCGCGAGCCGGTAAAAAGAAAAACCGACAACCTCCTCCCGAGGGTGGGTGGGGGTTGTATTTTGTGTAGGAGGGGTGATATTTACTATCCAATGCTCCTTCTCCCCCTCCTGTGAATAATAATTAGAATAATTTACTGGCAGCAGAATGTCGCCGGTTGTTTTTTGTAATCTCTGGGCTTGGGGTCTAGAGTGGGGGGGGGGCTCAGATTTTTGTAATATTTTACTACAATCTTTCCGTGTAAGTTTGTGTAAGCTTGTTTCTCAAAGGCTAAAATAATACTTCTTCTCATACCTAAGGTTTAATTTAATGATATATTTAATAATAATTTTTTTACTTTTGTTGACATTTTTTTTTCAGTTATCCTTTTGGGAAAAAGATAAAGTTAAAAATTAATTTTCAAATTGCCCACGAGAAGTTAGGGGGAGTTTGAGCCCTTAATGTAGACTTTTGATTCTGTTAGTTGCGCGTAAACGAATGGCTTCAACGGGGGGGGGGTGTGGGGGTTGGTACACAGCAGTCGTGTCGTATACGAGATCGAAATTTGCACCCGAAAAGATAGTTTTGGGTTTACAATAATGACTTGGGGCTATGAGACGCGGGAAAAAAAATTCACTGGACTCGCGGTTCGTATCCGTGTATGTTCACATTACAACAACAACAACAACAACAACAACAACAACAACAATAACAACGATAATAATAATAATGAATATGAAAAATACGAGGCGAAACACAATATTAATATAATAAGTAGAGTTATACACAATAAATTCAGTGTTCGAATTGAGGGGGTGCGCAGGAGTATTTTATGAAATTTTGAAAGCACCCTTAATAATTATTTTTTTTTAGTATATGAATTACATGAAGTTTGAGGGGTGGCTTATTTTTTGAAAGCTCCTCGAGTGCAGCACTCCTTTTCTATTTTTCCAATTTGAACACTGACAATAATATGTTACAGCCTTACGGGCAAAGTAGAGACAATGTAAACTAAAACAGGGTTTTCGTTTTTATATAATTAAATTAAATATATTTAAAATACATTTTTATTTTGAAAAATTTATTAATTACTTTCATGATTTAATTGATTTACAGTCTTGACTATTGATTCGAACAATATTTAATTGTTGACGTGATACTAAATATGTAATCTATGATACTATTATGCACTGATTTAGTACTTATTAATTTTCATTTTTTAATGACATTTTACTTAACAGCAATTTTTGTTTAAAGTTACAATGTCCTCTACGAGCAATGTTTATAACATACCCTAAAAGTCTACTTTGCCCATAATCTGTGTACAAAGTGATCTAAATGTATGTGTAACAGCAATTTTATCATTTATTTATATATTCAAAGTAGAATAAACGCGGGCACTGCCGTTCCCCTGCGGGCATTTTGAATATTTTTAAGGAAGCATTTTACTTTAGGGGACGATAAGGAGGGTTAATTAAATTTCATATTCCTTTCTTCATATATAATCACAAACAAAAAAGTAATTAGTTTCTACCGATAATGCTGACAAATGTAATAATTATACATAATTTCATCATGTATTTCAATCCACACAATATAATATATATTGATATCATTTCATTAATAGCAGTCATTTGACTGTCATATTGGTATTTTTTCTTTTAATTAATTTATGTACGAAAAGTCTGAATAATTATATTTTAATTTACTAATTATCAACGTTGTCTATTAGTGTTAGTTAATATAAATAGTCGAATTAAAAAAAATAAAAAAGGTCGAGAAACACCGATTTAAATGATTTAATTGCTGTTATATATAATTTGAATCACCTTGTATACATATGTGTGTACAATATATTATGTGTGTGTGTGTGTGTGTGTGAGTGAGTGTAATACGCATATTGGCGAACACAACGAGTACGATCACAGTAGACATCAATCCAGTCTGTTGATGAGCGAATACCTATATACAAACCGACGCGAATAGAGATATTCATTTTTATACAAAATAAATAGTTACAATTATTGTAATAATAATAAAACAAAAAAAAAAAATAAATAAATACAAGTCATCTCTATCGTTTCAAAAAAACTTCGGTTAAGTTATCAATTTACAATTTTCTTTTTATTCTGTTTTCGCGTTTACTCTTGTTAGGGGTAGGTATTCCGACGACGACGACGACGACGACGACGTTCAGCCGATAGCTTTGGCCCAGACCGCCGTCAACGCGGCCACCGTGACAATGTGCATGTGCTTCGGACACGCTGAAGATCTGGCCACCTTGTTCTTCGAACTCTTTCCGATCGGTATGTCGCCCTGAAGTTCTGCTTGTAGAAAAAAAAAAAAAAAAAAAATTAAAAAAAAATACATTGCGTTAAAACAGTGGCGTGCCCAGGAATTTCTTATGGGTGGGGATGTAATTTGGAGGTGAAGTGGGAACGACGGGAAATAATATATCCAGTCATAGGCACAATTAGGGGGATTATCCCTCCCCCAACCACTCAAAACCTCCACATTTTAGGAAAGTTGAATAGCGAGGTAAAATCAATTAAATAAACATATTTGCTCCCCCTTTCAATTTTTTCATCCCAATTGTGTTAATAAGCCCAATAAATTTTAAAAAGAACAAAAAAATTGTTTTCTTGCTTCAATAGAAACTTCTTTTTTTAAACTTTTTCTTATCATTATTCTAAAAATACTATTTTCAACTTATAAAAAAAATACATTTTAATTGACTAAAAGTTACTATTTTATTCATTTTATGCTATTAGTATAATATGGTTCATACCACAAAAAACTATAACAGCTTTTTTTTAGACACAATGGAGCATTTTATACATAAATGTCTTTTATTAATTTTTGTTACATATTCAATTTCTTATAAATTTCATACTTGTAACTAGATACTGTTCCTACGCAAAATAACACGGTTGTAAATATACCTACAACCAAAGTACAGACTTCTTCAATTATTTCATCATTCCATTTTATAACTCATAATTAATTATTCATCAATTATAAATTTATAAACATAATTCGTGTTGATTTCTTATCTAATTTTTCATGAATATACTAAATATTTCCAACTATTTGTTTACAGATACTCTTATATTTTATGCTTCGTATTTTATAGCAAAACAATAATATGGGAAAAAATTCAATGGGGAGGGACATAACCCACAACCTCCCCCCCTGCGCACGCCACTGCGTTAAAACCACCCCGCCGAGTCAAGAAATCGAGACAACTAAATATTATTTTATAAATTTAAACGTACGAGGTAGCCGGGGGGAGGCGGCTCTAGGATTTAATTTCGGTAGAGACTTAAGTTCATAAAATTCGTTAAGGATATGGGACTTTTTTTTCTTCTGGAACCTCTAAAACATCGGGTTTTCCAAGCTCAAAGTTCGTTTCCAAAACGAAAGAATCGAACGCCAAAACTTTTATTTTAAATTTTTTTGAAAATATTCGATTTTTAAGGAATTTTATTTTACATTTCAAGGATAATAAAGTTTTTGTATTTTGAGATCATTTGTCGTACGTATGTTTTATACGAATTGGCCAACAAAGACAAAATCAATATCAAAGTTAACTAGGTACTTAAAAATAAAAAAGTTAACAAAATTATTTCACTTTGAATTAATATATTTTATAATATTATGCGTACTTTTCATAACCCCTTCCTTAAAGCTTTCACAAAAACATTATAATATATTGCATTTGCATTATTTATATGCACTTTTGGATTCTGAACGAAGTGAAGAAGGTAGTGTTTTTACAATGATATTTATTTTTTTTATTTTATTATTTTTACTTTTTTTTCTGTGAATCCTTTTTCGCATAGAAATACTTGTCCAAAAGTCTTGATCAGCAACTTTTTGAAACCGGATTTGCCTCTATTTGGTACTTTAAAGAGGTAATTATTTGAATTATACAAAAAAAGACTCAAAAATCATTATTTTTGGCACAAGAAAATTGTTATGTTTTAATATTATTAATTATATATTATTAACTCCAATAAAAATATTTAACAATTAATAATACAATTAAAACAATTAACATAAAAATAAAAATAATGTGAAGTAAAGTAAAGTAAAATGAAATGAATAAAGGTAAAAAAATAAATAAATAAAGGTAAAATAAAGCAAAGATAAGTATAGACAAGAAAGCCGGACATACTTCGCAACACAGATATTCTTCGCTCTTCCGGTCAGATACTCTTGGTGACTGTGTTAAAAATGACAACTATTCTTTATATTATTAACTTACTTCGTTCAGAATGGTCTTATTGAAGAAATGATTTATCGTTTCTTTAAAATTGTAAACGCCCACCAAGAGTATCTGACCCGAGAAGCGAAGAATATCCGTTGTTTGGTTTTCTTGTCTATACTTTACGTTACTTAACTTTATTTGACTTTACTTTTGAATTACTTTTATTTGTATGTTAATTGTTTCGATTGTATTATTAATCGCTAAATGTTTTTAATATTGAATATACATAAATGTATATAATTAATAATATTAAAACATAATATTTTACACATTATATAATAAAGGAGCGAAATTTCTGTTTTGTTATTTATGTACTATGGCTTTGATAAGAAATATCGGCTATATTTTCGACTTCAACTTTTTTTTTAAATCTGTTATTTAGTTGTATTATATTAATATTTGTGGCGGCCAAATGGTCGTGTGGTCTCCGTGTGTGTGTGTGTGTATATGGGGGGGGGGCGCATCTGAGTTTTTATAACGATAATAATAACAATAATAAGTAGGGCTCGGATTTTGTAGCAAATGCTATTTTTTAAGGGCGTATGATAGAGAGACAATTCTTGTAGATAAATACGTTTCAAATCATTCTGATATTTCAATAAAGTTAACTTGTTTTTGCTTTTCTCCACTAAATGTGCATTTTTTTTGCTTTTTTCTCGTTTTAGTATTTTTTTTCTCATTTTTATACAATTCTAATGAAAAATTCACATAATATCTTTAAATATATTATTTTTCTATTAAATTATTATTGCCAGAAATACCCAAGTAAAAATTTATACATACATTTTTTGGTTTACCGAATGAATTACAATTTATCATAAAGGGAAAATATCATTTTAGATACTAGATGGAGTGAAGAAGCTAGTGTTTTTACACTGATGTTTATTTTTATTTATTTATTTTTCTGTGAACCTTTTTTTTTTTGTAAACAATTAACTGTCCAAAAGTTTTGACAGAATTTGACTTTAGATGTTCCTTTAGAGAGGATATTTTCTTTTTTTTTAATATCTATGTGAAATTATTTTCCCGTTGTCAATAACGGAATATTAAACCGACCGAGTAAAATAGCTTTTTTTGATTTAATAAAAAAAACTTGAATAAACTTAATCTCAGTTCAGAATTGTTTGATATACTAAAAATAAACGATTTATCATTTGTTAAAAAATT
The DNA here is from genome assembly GCA_025469315.1 of Stegophylla sp. TES_Ste_2020. Classification (NCBI taxonomy): domain Eukaryota; kingdom Metazoa; phylum Arthropoda; class Insecta; order Hemiptera; family Aphididae; genus Stegophylla; species Stegophylla sp. TES_Ste_2020. The sequence continues at coordinate 6,269 of JAIPRM010008982.1, forward strand.
TAACACGCTCCCGAGGAGATAAGAATACCTATAATGCAACACGTGTCCAGATTTTTTACTATAATATTGAATTTATTTTAGTGTAAATATTAATAAATGCTTTTTTATGCTTTTTTTGGGTTTTAAAATGCTTTTTTTTTACAGATTTATTTCGCTACAAAATCCTAGCCCTAATAATAAGTAATGATCATTAGAGCACACGGGGAGTGTGGAGAAGAGTGGAAATAATTTAACAATCAGCGGTGAAAAACGTTCAACAACAACACGTTTGCTTATTGCAACAGCGTGCAGTAGGTGTATACAGCAGCATTCTCTCTCTCACTCTTTTTTTTTATTTTTTTTTTTTACTCTGAAATGAGTTACCGCGAAACAAATGGTGTCGGAATAATACAAAAAAAAAAAAACAGAAAAATCTCGGAATAACAACCCTTTTTTAAAAGGACACACTGCTCGTTTATAACTCCGGACGTGGACGGTCCCCCGTATACATACACACGCAATAATATCATGTGATGTTGCTGCGTCTCACGACAAGACACAATCACGATTTTTATGAAGTATACCGTCGCGTTATTTTGTGCCCCGTCGTCTGAAGAATTTATTTTTTCCCCGAGACCCGTAGTAAACAAACCTATTTCACTCGGCCGTAATGCGTTTCCGTGAATTTTTTAACAGTGTCGTCGTCCGAGGGCTGTGCACAGTAAGTATTTCAAAATACTCGGGGACAAAAAAGAAAAAAAAATTATATCATTTTTAGATTCTGAACGAAGTGAAGAAGCTAGTGTTTTTACAATGATGTTTATTTTTTATTTATTTATTTTTTTTCTGTGTACAACTTTTCGTACAGATAGAAAATCCTATAAAAAAGATTTTGGCGCAAGAAAATTTTGAAAATGTGAAAAAAAATTTTGGACATTTTTCTAACATTTTTTTTTTTTATATTATTAACTTCCTTCGTTCAGAATCGTTTTATTGAAGAAATGATTTATCGTTTCTTTAAAATTTAATACGCCCGTCAAGAGAATACCACCCGTCGTGCGAAGTATGTCCGGCTTTTTTTTTTTTTTGAATTATTAACGAATTTAATTCTATAAAAGTTAAGCTAAATTATTTCTATCATTTTTTTTTTTTTTAGCTCAAAATACATTTTTTAAATGGATTGGATATAGCTGTGAACGGCTTCGAACTAAATATAAGTACCCATTGGTGCCAGGTTTTGAAAATTGCATTGGGGGAGGGGGGTAGTGGAAAAATGTTGTACCTTAAGATATATTTTATAAAATTGCAATTATATATCGATGTACATAAGGTGATTTACTAAATATGTTCTGCTCATCTCTTTTTTGGCCGTAGAAAATGGAAAAATTTGGATTTTTTTTCGGAAAGTTATTAGGTATGAAACCATGTTCTCCACAGTTATTTTATTTTCATGTTATTATTAAAGGATTTAAATGTTAATACACACTTTTTTCAAACGATACCTCTCCCCCTATTTTTAATACTTCGAATTTTGATTTTAATACTTCAGAATTCACAGAAAAATCACCTAAATAAAGTTCCGTAGTTAAACTAGGGAGTGCCATTTGAAAAATAAAAGTTTGTATCACTACAGGACATCCTTATGGTTACATAAGAATAATAAGTTATGAAAAACATATAGTTCTTATGGTAAGTTGAACATTCTCCCAAAAATAATTCCAAAATTTTCTATTTGTACGACCCAAAAATGGTAAGCGTGCCTAATGAATCAACCTGTATATATTTTTGTTGATTTCTGGGAATGTCAAGTCCGACTAACCTTCCTGGTTTTTAGACTTTAGCTTATGTTTTTACAATGACGTTAATTTTCTTTCTTTTTTCTTCTCTGTAAACACTTTTTAGTATAGAAATACTCGTTCGAAAATTTCGATCAGTAACTTTATAGATCTAAAATGACACCCAGATGGTACTTTTGATAGCTTATTTTTCAAATTCCCCTTATGCATAGAGGCAAACCATATGAAATTTGCATAAAATATGCCATAACCGAAATTTTCATACATTTTGTTTTTTAACTTAACATCATCAAAAATAATATAGCTAGAAACTTAAAATTTTCACCAACTACTAAAAATACAGTCACACGTTATATTATCACATACCTAATAATTATAAAAAAAAATGACGTTTTATAATTTATTCTATGTAGATCGTCATGTCGGTAAAAACTATAATATTTTGCATTAGCGAATCCGTAATTAAACTAATAATATAGACTATATTAGATGTTTCAAAAACCTATACGAGCCTTTTTATTCCAAAATTAACTCTACTGACAAATTATTTTCGTTCGTTATTAGTTTTGTTTGTTCATATTGCTATAAATTGTCTTCCTATGCGAGAAAAATTAGTCTCGTCAAAACGAAATTCTCGGAAGGAAAAAGAAAATAGTTTTTCTTCGCTCAGAATTACTACAACGGTTGCATGTTAATCCCGAGGGCATTGATATCGATAAGATGGCGGAAAACACACTAGGAGAATTTTAATGAATTTTCTACGCAACGTGTTTTCTAACTAACCGGTATTTTATGCTTGGAATCATCCAACGAAGACGTTTCGACGTTATTAATTGAAAATTAGTGTTTACAAAGTCCCCGTGTTCATTTGGAAAATGGTGGCGAATTGACTTGAGATTAAATATTTAAACGAATTTTCGAATGAATTAATATTATTCATTTAATTTTGATAAACGGGACTAGCCCAATAATTATATGAGAGTACATTATTTATAGTATAGCGTTATTATAGAAGTAAAAGGAAAATATTTACTTTGTAAGGAGCTTACAAAGTACATAGTTACAATTAAAATACAAGACCAAATTAATTTACAACAAAAAGATATGTACAACATTCATTGATTATTAATATAGATAAAAAACTAGGTTAGCTATGCCCATTAGTGCAATTAGGACAAAAATTCTGGGGGGGGCTAAAATGTTTATTTATTGATTTAGCACCCGCAAATTACATTGATCTTAAGCAATTTTCAAAAAATCTAGGGAGGCTATGAGTGGTTTTGAGGGAGCTTAGCCCCCCTGAGCACCCACCTAGTTGTGCTTATGGCTATGGCATAACGAAAGAAGTGTCGGTATTGGCGATTTATCCATTAATCGGATTATAAAAGAATTAAGATAGTGATTTGTGGAGGAAAATGGAATTTGGATGGGAAAATTGGAGAACGTGTGAAATGAGCAGGAACTTTTTAAGATTAATAAGTGATAGTATAAGTTAGGGGAATTAGTTTTGCCTGAAAGCAGTGGCGGATCCAGGGTTGAAGGTTTTGGAGGGGGTCTTTTGAAAAAATTACTAAAAATGTAAAAAAAAAAAACATAGTGAAGGAAATATGTAGTTACTTTTTTTTGTTATCTGACGAAATAAAATGCGAGCGGATGGAAGTAGTCCACCACATGACATTTAACAATTATTATTATATTTTATTATGAAACAATGTCAAAGTAGCAATATCATAAAAGTTGCACACAACTAAAATACCAAGACTAAATAGACTTATTTAGTCATGTGCACAGATATGTATATATTTACAAAATATAGTAACTGATAGTTTTGATAACATATTTTCTATACAACTTTACCAGTCGTCTGTCAACTAGGATGAAATGAAACGATTTTGACTTTATTTTTGTAATTAAATATTAAACAAAATTTCAAAGATCTACAAAAAATACTTATGTCATCATATTATAAAGTACTAAAACCATTTTAGAACTTAAATATTACTCTGATAGGTAGTAAAAAATTGGTAAAAACGTTTATAAACAGTAAAATAATACACTTTATAAAACTGTTTTTTTGCCACCTGAATTTATTACATATTACTCATCATTATATTCCAAGTCATTCGGTTTTTTAAATTATAAATTAAATCGATCGATCTAAAGTACAAAAATTATTTTATTTGAATTCTGATTACAAATTTACAGTCAAAACTATAGTAACTTCATAAAGACAGGCGCACTTAAATTAGTGTTCTTAAAACCGTAGATTTTTAATAAAATTTGATAAATTAATTGTGTAGATATGATAACTTCTTAAATCAAAAAATATGTGAGAATATTATGTCCTATCAAAAATGTCGTATTACAAATTTGAAGAATTGAAATAAAATGAATCATATGAAGCAAAGGCGTTTTATTAAAATCAAAAATCAAAACCGTTTTAATTAATTAAATAACTATTATTTAAAATAAAAAAAAAATAGAACGCTGGATTTAGTATAACTAAACTGTTGTAAACAGTGTAAACTAAATCATTTACGTTATTTGTAAAATAATATTATTACTCTATAATACAGTGAAAATTTTTTAAAATTATCAATGCCATTATAAAATTTATAGGTAGTACTTATAGGTGAATATTGGAAATTTTAAAATTTTTTTATACCATAGACTCAGGTCTCCCGGAATTCGGGTTGACTCAACCTCCCCCCTAAATACCACCAACTGTTTTTGCCGGGTCCCCTAAAATCAAAATTCGGGTCTGTTGATTTGTATGTATAATGATATACAGGAGCTTATTGTTGTGCACTGGTGTTAATGTATTCTCTTCTCCGGTTGCGACGCGCCGAAGGGATTGTTTGCTATAAATGATGACAACGCTGTGTGTATAACACAGTTAAACCAATAAAATTACGATATCGTAATATTTGATGCTGGGGAATAGATACGGCAGAAATTAGAAAATTATTCGAGTACCCGCACAAATATTAATTGGTTAGTGATTAATGTGTATGTCTGTATTTACGACGGATTTCCCTCCCTCAAAGGCAATAATAATAATAATAATAATAATAATTATACCTAGACCCAGATTTTACCTCTGAACATTTTTTTCCTGATAACTAGGGCTAGGGACTTATGGCTCTAAAAAAAATTTAAAATATGCATGCATTTATTGCTCTAAAAATGTACCAAATATGCTAATATAATCTCCTATAAAAAGTAAAAATATCAAATAATATTCAATTTCCTTCAGGTATTCAGTAAAAAATTTTCCAGTATCAAGAAAACTCAAATTAAATATTGAAAAATATGTGAAATATGCATTTATATATATATATATATAAAAAAAGGGCTAAATATGCAAAATATGCAAATTAAAGAGAACTGCATACAATTCCAGGTGTTATGAAACGCATTTCTGTATTACTTAGTAGGTTAGGTTACTAGCGATAAAACCTTAACGTAAATCCGTTGTGGGGACACTCACCGTACACCCTTAGTGTGCCTTCAGAGTTTCCAATGGAATTGGTCGATATGCAGTTGTACGTTCCCACGTCTGATTGGTCGAACGTCTTGATAACAATGTAGTAGGCTGCTTTGTAGCCGGATATTGTTTCGCGGAGTATATGCTTTGGCCTGTGAAATAATAACAGTTATAATAATTAATTGTACAATAATAACAGTAGTAGTAAGTCAACACCGTTTTTGATACTCGATATTTAAGTTGACGATTTTTAATATCATATATCAATTACACGGTTTTCCACAAATCGTCGTTAGTTTTTCTTGGGTTTTAGACAAATTAAAAACGACATCTTTAAAGTACCATATTAACAAAATTCTCTATACCGAAATTATGTATTACACACTTACTGTGTTTCGAGTATTATTTTTTTTTCAAGTAGAAAAAGCGTTTCCATAAAAAAAAAAAAAAACGAAAAAAAAAAACTCACTTCCCTCTACTCGGAATCCAAAAGAGTAACAATTTTTGTTGGTCCAGTGGGACCCGCCGAACCTGTTTTCCCAGAGTAATCAGGATATAGTAACACTTTTTGAGACACGACAACAACAGGCGTGTAAGGGTATTAGAGTTCAAAATCAATATTGGAACTGAACGTGGTAATAAAAAACGAATGTTGAGTGTGTTCATCTCTAAACTCTAAAGTACTATAAAACATAATATATTGAAAATAATTAACCGTTAAAATAAGTTATCGTTGTAAGTAACATGACGTAATCGTTTATATTAAAGTTTATTTTTATTAACATAAAATATACGGAGAGGAATTCCAATAAAGTTTACTGGTCGTAATCGTCATCTTTCAATGGATTTTTTTTTTTTTTTTTTAAGTTGCAAGGAACAAATCTACTTAACCGGGCATTCTTTTTTTCTATTTTTTTTTCCGATCTGTAGTATTTTACATGCTGATTATGAATGTATAAAAATTTTTGCACCGCTCGCACTTAGTTTGGAAGTTACAGTCGTTTAAAAATGACAAAATTTTAATGATTTCACGCGGTCCTATGCAATCGTACTGACAGTGAAACGTACGCTTAGTGTGTACTATGGTTTCCAAATCTATTTTGTCAAATTTTGAGTAGTTTTTCAAAAAAAAAAAAAAATGAAAAAACTGATTGAAACTTTTGGACAAGTGTATCTATACGAAAACGTGTTTACAGAAAAAAAAATAAAATCATTGTAAAAAACACTAGTTTCTTCACTTCGTTCAGAATCTAAACGGTCACAGGAGGGGATTGAACTCTCTCATTTCTCTCCATGATTACGCCACTGCAGTAAATAGTGTTGATAATTTGTTATAAGTTAAATTTTTAATTAACTTATAAACCGATACAACTTTAGCGGTAGTGCTTGGTTTGATTTATTACACAGATTAGACGTCAAGATTGAACAACTTGGTCACACGAGAATATGTTCAGTTGATTTTTAAACTGGTTAGCATTCATTGTTTTTGAAAGAAATTCATCTTATGACAAAATACATAATGATATAAATATTGCCTATTTAAACACATTATTTAATTTCAAGGAAAACCTGTCAAATGGAAAGTGTGATGAGATACAAGATATTCACCAATAAAAATGAAATACATATCACTTATGTAGAATAAAATATTTATTATTTAAGCCAATATTTCTAAAATGTACATGTGTAACGAAAGAAAAAAATTCTGGGGGGGAAGGGTTTTAAACCCCCAAACCCTTCCCCTGGTTGCGCTATACTGATTGATTGTAGTTTTGTGTATCTGAGTGTGAAAAATAAAAAGTCGATTGCAACTGTAATCATTATTGTCGTTGATGAATCTACGAGAGTAATTAATGCATAAATTATGAAAAAAAAAAAAAAAAAAAATGTAAATTTCCCAAGACGTTTTTATAACGTCGAGCTTCCGATTGCGAACAAACGTAAAAAGGATTTGAACGGTTCTCCAACTGCTTCTTCTCAGTACGTCGGAAGTAGTTTGGCTATAACTTGTGCGACAAATCGCGTACACATTTGGCGGCTAATAAATAGCCATAAATTATCGAATAATGTACAAACGTTTTATTACATGTTCCAATACCTTTATGTGTAGGTTTTGATTTATTTACAACGATTGTACTTTATGGAAAAAAAGTAAAACTTTACGTGGTCATTTTTTTTATGAATTTCATCGGGTGATTTATATATAAATATGAAAACATTTAAAATCGATTGGCGGTCCCCCCCCCCGTAAATATATGACCTCTATAAAAATCAATTGATGTACCAAACCTCCGTAACTAATTCCTTGAGAGAAAAAAAAAACCATTTTTTCTTAGTTCTTTTTTTAAGGGGTTTGTCGGGTTGAATTTTTGTTACATAGGCGTAGACATATATTTATTGTACAATAGTTTTTATTTGATTCAAAAATATAATATGATACTTATATTTATCTAACAGAGAATTTAAATATGTTTTTTAGAATGCAAAATAATTAATGTTTAATTGTTTGAACGTTGATTTAAAGGATATGATTTTTTAAAAAGTCTTATGTTTAATCAATTTTATTTGTAACTTTTTGTACGACTCTATTGAGACACTTAACATTTACAAGTGAGTTCAGCATTTTACTATATGTAATGTGACTTATCATTTCGTATATTATGTTTAATATATATTGAGATTATATACACAACAATATGCACGTTTTAGTAGAGATACCTACATCAGACTATAATGTTTAAGACAAGATATTATGAATAATATAATGTTTAAGAGACAGCATTTCTCTGGTAAGACAATTTAGACGTCACTCCCAAAAGATTCCACGAAGCTGATACATAGAATGGTGGATTGGGCATCCGGGAATTCGGGAGTGCTCCCTATTGGTCGCTTAAAGTGGCGTAAGCAGGATTGGTGCCAAGGGAGGAGCTAAATAATAGTAAAAAAAATCAAAAAATATATTTCTAGTGCCATTTAATTTGAATTCGATATTTTAAAGTATACAAAATGATCATTTGAATAAGTGAAGCATGTTTCTTGTGTTTTTAACCCCACTAAGCATCTCACTGAGTGAATTTCAATTAGATATATGGTCACAAAACTAAAAATCACCACTGTTATGTAATAAAAAAAAACTAAAAATTTTCAATATTTTCATATTCCTACGTTCAATGAAGGTAAATTTGTCGGATAGTTTTATCAAATCTATGGAATACTATAGGATAGGAGGCAGCAAATGTTAAAAACTCGTTTATTTGTTTACTTTACAGCAGGGGTCGGCAACCTTTTTAACCCCGCGGGCCATATTTTTATACACCTTTTCATCGAGTGCCACATGACAAGAAAAAAACAAAAATTACATATACCTATACACCTACTTACCTAGAATTAAAATTTTTATATATTCTATTAAAATTCGTAATATGAGTTCTGAGTACCAACTGGTATTCAGTTATTTTAGTTCTTTATTTCAAATCAAAAAAGTATGAGAAAGACAATTAAAAGAAAATATTTTTAAACATTTTTACAAAATCTTAAAATAAAATAAAGAAAATTTTAAAATACAAAATTAAAAAGGCATGTATAGTTAATATAATTAATTTGTTGATATCAACTTTCAAACTTTTATTGAAAAATAGTACGTAAATATCTACATTAGTGGTTAGCCACTGATAATGTGTAAACGGTGATTACTGTTTCTTTGCTTAGTGGCCGAAAATGACTACTTATTTATGTAAACACTACTATCACAATT
>JAIPRM010008983.1:0-15283 GCA_025469315.1 Stegophylla sp. TES_Ste_2020
AAAATTTTGGACATTTTTCTAATTTTTTTTTTTTTTTCATTAATTTTTTTCCTTCCTTTATTTATTAGATAAAAAAAAAATAAAGTAAAGTATAGATAAGAAATCCGAACATACTTTGCACCACGGATATTCTTCGCTCTTTGGGTCAAATACTCTTGGTGGGTGTGTTGAAAATGACGGCTATTATATTGTTCTTTATATTATTAACTTCCATCGTTCAGAATCAATTTATTGAAGAAATAAGATATCGTTGCTTTAAAATTCTACACATAGCCACCAAGAATATCTGACCCGAGGAGCAAAGAATATCCGTGGTGTGAAGTATGTTCGGCTTTTTTGTCTATACTTTACTTTTTAAATACCTATTTGCCTATAAAGAACCCTAAATTACAAAATAGCTGATAAATTCGTCAACCGTACAACGATAATTATTCCAAGTCTACTTATAAATAACATATTTTCCACTAATCATAATCCCTACCCATGAAATAATTCTCGAAACTTGGTAAAATCACCGAAACTCAATACTTTCAACATGGCATACTTCTCTTAATCTAAACAGAAAACAGCGTATAGAAATCACCAGTATCTAACCAGATTTGGACACAATTGATAAGCAAAGAGATTCAACCAATGTGTGATATATGTCTTAAAACACTAACTGTAAAACACGTAATAATTTAAGTGTGTACAAAATAAACTGTAACACATAACCTGAACACGTCTCTTAACATATCAGAAGCCAGAAGAGGATGCGATGAAAATAATTAACTTTTTAACTTAGGGACCTATGTCAATATTATATAATAAATTGCAATTTTTAAATGTAAAAATCTCATATTATATAAAATTTAAATTAGCATACTATGTAAACCCATCATAATATGACAGGTTAATAACTTTTGCAGCCATTTAAGTCTTAATTTCTAAAAATACCCTAAATGATATATACCCGACAGAAAACAATTTTGTTTACTTAGTAAATCAATTAATTGAATTGTATAGGCATATTATAAATACGACAGTATTATTATGTGTGATTTTCAAACAGTGTTGCAGAAATTATAATAACATGTAATTTCAGAATTTCAGTATAGTAGGGAATAAAAAATAATATTGTGAATATATTTAACAAATACAATTGCATATCAGTTTATCAATGTTCACAATAAATTCATATTACTACGTAGACACCTACATTTCATAGAGGTACCTATACAACTATAATAAAATGTACCTATTCCATAATTCTTTACTCCCGGTCAGCGGCCAAGTTTACAAGACAAATATTTATTGAAGTTATTTATACATAATATATGCATATAACACTGCTATTTATTTGTTAAGTTTAAGACGTAAGTATACATATTATGTTTATGCATATAGATTTTGCATTACCTTATGCGGCGGATAACACTGCGACGACCAACCGGACGTTTGGTGATGATATCCTAGTGCGGGCGGATACGTGCCGCACTGATACATTTGAACGGACGGTTCTCAGATCGGCTGAATCATTGCACGTGCAAAATGAAAAAAAAAAAACTCCTCAAATTTTGCGAGAAACCGAAATCGTTTGGTCGTCAATACAACGTATGCGTACTACCTACCCGCGTGTGCATTTCATGAGATAAACTGCATATAACATTATAATACATCTACCGTATGTATGGGAGACGATCAATAGCGTCATAATAATATTATACGCGTTCATATACACAGGTACCGTATACCAGGTACTATAACGTGGGTATACGCGAAAAGAGTCGAGTCACTGTCGTCGCGCGCCCATCCGAAATTGACTGGCGCGCGACACACGCGACTGCACGCGCTCGCGAGACAGAACCGCAATGGCCAATGACACTCGACACGCTAGTGGGACGATCGCGGGCAAAATCACAGCAATAACAATGCGCACCGCACCGACAGGTAACCAAACCGACGTGCTGCTGCTGCTGCTGCGACGACGACGACGACGGACGAGGACGACACAAATAATAAAAAGCGCGCCGCGGTAGCGCTTGTACGACGGTGTTTATACGTATATTATTATATAACGCGGTAGGTACGCGGTAACGCACTACAGGTATACCGCGGTATACACGCTGTAGTCACTACAGGTAGCCGGTATAGCGTTAATAACCCGTTGCGCGCGCGCGCGCGGACCGACGGACGATGAGACTGTGCGTGTACGACGTCGTGTATACACGCGTACGAGAGCGAAGGAATAAAAAATAATAATAATAATAATAATAAATAGCGCGTCGTCGGCGGCTGCGGTGGCGGAAGAGAATAGAAAAAAGCGGGGAGAATAGGAAAGAAGAAGAAGAAGAAGAAGAAAAAAAAAGTCGCGGAAAAAAGCGCGACGCTAGGCGCACAGGGGAAGCACTCTTAGAGCAGCCGATATAGCTATGCCGAGGTTGTTTCGGTCGGTGCGCGCGTGCGAGCGAGACACGGCGGCGGCGGCAGCGGCAGCGGCGTGAGAGAGCGACGCGCGAAAAACGAAGAGAAAAAAATCAATCACGTTCCAAGCCACGCCCCCGTCCTCGGTCCGTCCGCCAATCCCGTCTGCCGTGGCGACGAACGTCCGGAGGCGGCCACGCTGCGGCTGTGGCCGCGACGGCGGCGGCTGTGTGAGGCGACAATGACGTGCGATGACGGGCACGGTGACGGCCGCGCCGCCGATGACGAACGATCTCCCGCGAGTCTGGAGTATATCATTTCACCGGCACACCGCCGCCGACGCGCGTAGTCGTCGCGCGTGTACCTGCGCTGCTACGAGGTATTTCGTCGTCTCGTGACTAATTGAGTATACATAGTAGTGAGAACCCAAGAACGGATTCGTCCCTTAATATAATACGTACTATATATATTGTATGTGCTCATCTATTTAAAGTATTCAAATAAAAGGCGATATGATATCCAGTATAATTTAACCATATAGGTATATTCATAAATTTAAAAAACGGGACGAATTATTTTACCAAAACTCACGGAAAAATATACCAAGAAATAATTGTTTAATCATTTTTATAATTATTTGACATGTCTTCATATTTTGTATTATCACTCAAATTCTTAAAAACTTTGTTTCTTCCTTTCCTTGCAGCACCTCTAACTTTGGTGTTATAATATTATTAATTATATATTTCCCGAAAAATTAATCATTTTGTGGCGTAACTAATGTTTGGTAAAAACTTTCATTATTATTTACATTGACAGTACATGCGAGGTTCACCTTTAACATTTGTAAATTCCAATGCACTTATTTTGACTTCCATTGATATAAGAATCAAAACATCGAATTTTGATATCATTGTAAATCTGTACAAATAAATTATTTTCCTTTTTTCGGCTGTACAGTAAGTACGATAATTTCATTTATGCACATAATATGGGAGTGACAGGATTAAAATGAGAACACCATCTGAAAATGGAACATAAAGTGTCCCGTTGAAAGCTTTTAAGACAAGAGGATATACACTCAAGAAAGGGACAATTATATTTTTAACGGAACGTATGGTCTCCATAACCAGGGGCAGCTAAACTTATTTCAGCAAAGAGCATTAACTACAAATTTTAATTTGAAGATCGACTTGCAGAAAATTTTTGAAAATAATGAAAGTTTTTTGTTTTTATAATGATAACGATAATTATTGAATTTTTCCCTCAGTTAAGATAAACTAAAAATAAATTCTATCAAGATCGACTTCGATGTCGTCAGCGATCGACCGATTGGCCGCCTCTGCCCTATACCCAACTACCCAGGAAGTTAAACATATCCGTACAAATGAAAAATTTTAAACTATATAATTATTATGGAGTGATGTAGATTCTACTTGTATTTGTTCATTTACACTTCAATTTTAACTTTGATTGGTGAAATTAATATAAATGCGATTTAAGAAGGTCAATTAAAAAACAAAAGAGATTAGGAAGTTTGGTGATCCTCAACTGTGAATCAGTGTTGATAATGATTAAGAGCAAACGATGGATTTGCTTTAACTTCTTGGCAAGTGTTTTTATACACTTTTTAAGCAAATAAAGTTATTTTTTAGTTTTTAATATAAATATTTTAATTTAGACAAGAAAAAGAATTATTAAAGAGCTAAATAATAGATGAAGGGAAAAAGACCCAATGGGAATCTGCAGTTATAAAATTTGGGTTGTGGTGGTAAGTAATAAAAAGCAAAACTTATAATTTTAAGATCATGTAAAATAAATATAAACGTAATCGTACTTCTTTAAAGAATTTTTGTTATTAAAATCATCATAGAATTTTCGTTATCATTACAATCAGTTTGTTATTTCAGTTTTATAACTTCCAAACTATAATTTTATTATTATTATTATTATAAAAAGAGTCAAAAATTAATATTTTTTTAAGTATACGTGTGAAATTTTAATAGAAAATTTTAACAGCAGGTATAATATTATTCATATATTGAATAAAATTATTATAATCTTATTAGAGTGACAGAGCGGTTGCGATAAAGTTTGGCGATGTTGTCCAGGTTAGGCCGTGGCACCTTATACCGCAGTGTCCAATACTATAATGTTCATGTCTTAAATTTGTTCTCCAACGCTGTAATTTGGATCGCATTATACGTATAACTATTATAATATTATGGCGGAAAAAGATTAAGTGAAATTGCAATAACTGAATAGGCTAATCCGGAACATGTCACATTTAAATGATTTTATTATGTTAATAACTGCGATCCCGGCCATCCCAACTCCCATTAGATCCTTTAGAGATCTCGATAAAGCATATATAAAATCTTATAGCTTATAAATGTTATATAAAAGTCTGAAAAGTATGATAATTCAATTAATTAATCAATTTATTTACTTGAATTGAATCATTTAAGATTATTTATGAAATTTCCACTTATCATTTCGACTCTTACTATATTATGTGTGTGTATACAAACTTTTTCCTGGTGAACGTGCTATACAAATACAATACATTCTAGTAATAAAAATATGAGAAATATCATTCACGGCACACCTACGCGCGGCGATTTTTAATCCGTTTAATCAGATATAATATTGCGTATTCATGCGTACAACACTATAACAATAAAATACAATGCATATTATATATCTAACGCAAATAATATTTTGTTTGATCATGTCATGAAAGCTACCGAATAGACATTTATTGGCTCATTCAAATCCTGCGATCGCACACGAATTTATAAATAGCTAGGTCTGTGGACCTGATCATGACGTGTTGTCGCTACCAATATAAGTAATAATATACATTATAATCCTAGTATCTCTCACTATATTTAATTTAATTTATACGTGGTTATAATTGATATCATTTCATGTAATTCCATGCTTATTAAATTTTACATCATTAATTATATATTTCACGAATATATTATCCTTATATCATTATATTATATATTATTTTAAGGTATACTTTTATAATATATATATTATATATATATATATATATATAATATAGGAAAACGCATATTTTAGTTATTATATTGGATCATGTAGAGGACACCATAAAGTGTTTGAAAATGATCGGTGTTTTAAATTTTTGTAATAACACATTTAGGAGAACTTCAACATTTCAAAATACGCCCTAAAAAATATTGTGTCGTCATAAAATGGGTACATAAAAAATGCTTGTTTATATATATATACATAATAATGGACAAAATAAAACGATTATTATTTTATTTTTTTACTATCCATATAATAGTATTAAATGTAAATTATTTATAATGTAATTTTTAGAAAATAATGTAAAATAAATTATTCAAACTTTATTAATATACTTTCAGACTATTTTTAATTATGATTTATAAAAGCATATTTGCGTATAATGTGTCAATGCCTTTATTAAACTAGTAATAAATTATCATCAACTAATAATGTAACTCAATTTTCTGATTATTTCTTTAAGTATGCATAAAATATAAAAACAATTTCTTTGAATTTAAAAATAATATACATATAATACTAGAAAAAAATCTTAGGTTTATTACCTAGTTCATAAGTGTTATATATATATATAATACTACAGTGCTATAAAGCAATACATACAGTGGCGTAACAAGATGGGAAAGGGTCCCGGGGCAGTAACTAAATTAGGCCCCTAAATTCTAATTTTAGAAAAACCTATATCTTTTTTTATTTCAATTATTTTATGGAACTATTTTTAAAATTTGCCAAGAGCTTCTGAGGGCCCCTGAGCTCTAGGGGCTCTAGGGCACTGCCCTGCTTTGCTCGATGATAGCTACGCCACTGAATACATAAATAAGAGTTGAAATATACGAACAAATATAGTTTTCTGCAGTTTCAATTATTTATTATAGATACATGTTTACAGGCAGTGGCGTGAACAAAAAGGAGACAGAGGCGCTAAAACCCTCTCCCTATTATTCGTAATATAATTTATTTTGTAAGAGATATAACAATTAAATTAAGTTTTGCTTCGTATTTTTTTCCACCACGCTTTTAAGTAAATTTAGTTGAACGAATATCTCATTTAATCCTTTTGTAGATTACAATTTTCAATTAGACTGTTATTTATATATACTATTTTCGACAACTGTTGTTGTCATAATATCGTATTACTCATCCTATTACAATAATTTCACAAAATTAATTGTAGCCATTTAGCAATAAATCAAAAATATAAATCTTGAGATATAAACTCACTTTGTGGCTTATTTATAGAAGAAGGGATACAATTGCTTCCTTGAAATTTTACTAGTGGGTGAAAATAATCATTTTGCCTTTCTGAAAATATCAAATTTGAGTCAAATAATATTAGAAATCATTCATTAAGTATATTTTAACATATTACGATTTATAAAACAATAAAAGTTGAGCCAAAAAAGAAGGAATCCTTAATCACTTAATTGGCTCAATACACATGCAGTTGATGGTGTAATGCGGAATGTAAAAGGGGGCAGTAGATCTCGTATAACACTGAAAAACCTTAAAACACAACAACAAGACAAGGACGGTAAATTTCCCAGAAGTCCATATAAAGTTAATATAACATGTAACTTGTATAGGTATAATAGACAAAAACCATTCTCATCACTTATTTTTACATCCATGTAACAAAAAATATGGGTAATATTTTCAACTTAGTTATAAATTTAAATAATAAAAACTCGAATACACTTTTCACCATTATGGGTATTCATCACTCCTCGGATGTAACTTGGTGGGTGTGTTAAATTTAAAACAAACCATAAATCATTTTTTTTTTTAAATAAAACGGTTCTCAGCGGAGCTTCAGTTTATTCAAGACCATTTTATTTAATAATTATGAAGTTCATTATTATAAGAAAAAAATTTGCTTTTTACTCAGCCAGTAAGAATAAAGCGTTAAAAAAAAAAAAAATGCACATATTGAAAACATTTTTTTTACCAAAATATTTTTCATATTTTTCTATAGCCACATTTAAGTTTTCATAAAATTTAGGTAGAAAAACAAAGTTTTAGAGGTATATTTGTCAAATTTCGCTCCTCTCGGAATCAAAAAACAAATTAATATAGCTTTAAAAAATTGCAGTTGTAAGTACCTATAATCAATTATATCAGTTTTTTTTAATATTTATATAGTTGACACAATGAAAAAACTGGTTTTTATATTAATTTACAATCAAAGTAAAATCAGCTGGAATCGTTTCAATTTATTTAAACACGTATAATAATTATTAAGGAAAATCTGCATGGTTTTTTCATTTTAATAAAAAAAAGACAGACACAAAGAGAGGGAGAGATTCAATTATTATAGGAAAAAATATGATTTTGTGGTAATTATTTCAAATAAATATAAAATGAAATAAAATAAAACATTTGATCATCCTTAAGTAAGAAATAGTTGTGCGTAAATCAAGTTCTCGCAATATATTACAGTGATCATGACTGCGAAATGGAAAATTTGTCCTTAAACATAACCGATAAATATCTGAAATGTGTCTATCGAAGGACTGTGTATAGTTTTTATGTTCCAACAAACCATTATTATATTTTATACGATATACATTATCTCTTTACTATCGTATATAATTTCAAGAACAAGGAATATTCAAATACGATATATAGATCAGTTATCAACAAAAATAAATAATTTGTGTGAGCATGATACTTGCTTGAATTTGAATTTCCATTTTTCATTATAAAAAAATGTCTAGTTTATTTATAAATACGTTCTAGTCTACAATACAGAAATGATAAATATATGACTCGATCTTGTTTAGTCTAGTATATATATATATATATATAGTAGGTACTTATATATGATATAGTATAATTCATATGGTTATTAATTTATAATAAATTTTATTGTTTTCAAGCCATAATATAAAGTTTCATGCAGTGGAAAATTTAATGGAAAAAAATGAACATTTTCCTCTTTGGCCCCCAAATCGAAAAAGTCCTCGGGGCCCAAGTTCCGTTTTTTTTCATCATAAATAATGTATATAAATACTAAGAAGTTTTATATAGAAAAAAATAATAAATAAAAAAATATTAGATAATACCGAGAATACTTACATATTATAGTATCGACTAATGTCTATCCCAATTGTTAATAACGTTTCATGAAAGTCGCCAGAATATTGTCAACTTTACACCGCTGCATCGGCATCATATATATTTTATCCCTTATCTTTTTGAATAATATAAATATTAATTACCTAATTATGAAAATTTACATCTATATCACTTGACAAATAATATCGCATTTTAATAGGTACCTTAATGTTTTATAACACACTGAAATAAATTATTTTCAGATGCTTATGTATGTGTAGGCAGAAAATACATAATATACCTACGCCTACTTAATATAAGTATCAGTAGCGCAACTAATATTTTTCAAACGCGGGGGTCCATATTTTTAAAATAGACATTTCGACTGAAGGAAAATCTGGTACGTATGTAGACACAATAAATTTGATAAATTTTTCACGAAAATATAAATCAATATTTAATAATATTTTAGAAATAATGCAGAAAAAAATACATTTCTATTACATAATATTATTTTGGTGTAAGTAAAAAAAATGGGACATTAATTCATAACTGAATTAGCCTTCACTCAACACAGAATATAAATCACACTAGATCAAATTAATGTAATTGTTCAAAATTAAAATTAATTATTGTAAGTATTCTTATTGAAGTGGAAAAAAAAAGTTTGCATATTTCCGAAAAAATTAGTGCAATAAGTCCCGAACCCTACTCATAAAAGTTCATCTAATTTTATATAATAATTCTTAATTACATATTAAAAATGTAATGTTAAATATAGCCTAAGGGGGAGGTGCAGACCCGGAGACACTCCTATTGGTCGCACCAATGATTAGTATTATTTTATAAAATTAAAAATCATTTTTTTTTTTTAATTAAAAACAATTAATTAAAAAAACTGCGTAAATCATAAAATGTAAAAATCAAAAGTAAAGTAAAGTATATAATAAAATAGTTACTTTATTTTAAGTTTAGTTACTTTATTTTATTTTACTTTACTTTTTTTATTTAATTAATAAAGAAAAAGAAAAAAATAATGAGAAAAAAATGTTAAAAAAATTTAATCCTTTTTTTTTTTTTACATTTTTCTCATATTATTGTCTATCTATGTTTAAATTTTGATAAAATTTGGTTCAAAAACTATAGTTTCCGAGTCTTTTTTGTCAAATTTTGAGTAGTCCCCCCCTCTCTACGAAAATAATATATGACAAATTGAAAAATTCGAAAAAAGACCTCTTTAAAGTACAATCTAAAGGCAATTCATGTTTCAAAAAGTGGCTTACCGAGACTTTTGGACAAGTATTTCCATACAAAAAAGTGTTCACAGAAAAAAATAATAATAATCATTGTAAAAACACTAGATTCTAAAACTATTTTCAACATATCATTCAATTTAAAATACTGTGTTCTATTTAAGAATATAAATGTATAACAGTTAGTTAGCTTCTATTAATTTTCATTTTAGCTAATTATGTACATAATTTTCAACATCAAATAATTAATTTAAACTTAAACATTAATTAGATAAAAATAAATATTTAAATTAACTGTAACTTTTCGTGTATGCAGTTTATTTTTTATTTTCTATTCCGTTAAATTAGTAAGCTTCAAATGCTTGTTTATTTAATATAACTATAAATTATACGTTAACTTATCTTTAATAATAGTTATAGATTACATTGTGTTATTTAGTGTTCAGTAATTTGAAGAGAAGTCAAAGCACTACCCGATTTTTTCGTACTTGTTTCCATAAATTTTGGGCTCTTTATAACGTATGCCACCTAGACCTCTTCCATTAAATCCACCAATAGTGTTATAACAATGCTTATATAATATTTTAGACCTTAAGAGGAATGAAAAAGTTAGTAATTTATAATATTTATATATACATATTTTTAAGAAAACATTTTATCGACACGAAAATGTGTACACAGCAATATAAATAGCATAGGTATGCGTACGGTAGAAAATTTTGGACGAAATGATACTTAAGAGCAGTAATTTTTCGAAATTCTCAATGATTTTTTCCAAAAACAAGAGAAAACTACACCAAATTTGTATATAAATGGTAAAATATACAGTAAACTAAATTTTTATTAAATCGATTTTTATTTAGCTGTAATTCCAAAATTAATAAGTAGTAGAAGAAAATTGAATTTTTTTTATTAACTTGTTATTAACGATAGTGTCATGCAGACTAAAAAAAATTAACCACCTATGGGATAAATATAGAATTTCATGATTTTTTTTTCAAATAATGTTGAGTTAAGTTCATTGACATAAAGTTAGAAAATGTATGAAACTATTTTTACTCTCGTAAAATGATTTATTGTTTCTTGGTTTTTTTGGAATAAAAACCTTGTAAGATTCGAAATATGGCAAAACTATTCATTCAAATGAGTGATAAAATCCTGTTATTTTATATTTACTTTCATGTGTCTTCATATAGGTGACTATCAGCTTATAGCTGTATGGATGCATGGGTGTATTATACAAGAACTTGTGTATCATTACAAATTGTTACCATTTACATTTACCATGTTTACTGCACGTGCTCATAATAGATGTATAATAAACCCTGATGATGAGTTTTCGTTTTTATAAAAAAAATATATGCAAAAAACTAATAACAATAACAATATTCTGAGTTCTGAAACATAGCCAATGACTATGTAATATGTAGCAGCTGATCTTACGGTTAGTTGCCAATCTTACTGCAGTTATCAATAACCCGTTTTGTTATTAAAACGTGTGTATTCTTTTTTGGGTTGATGGTAATTATTCAACAAACACAATCTAAACTACTAAAGATGAAGTTATAAACTGAAATTAACCGATTTCATTATTTTCAATTAAAATTTCTTCAATATTTATAGCTTATACTTTTTGTTAATAAAAATAATCGAAAATTGCAGAATTTGCTTGAAAAAATATTCATTCAAACTAAGTTTTACAGTATCTAATCAAACTTATAATTATGAAGTGGTCTATGAAATAATTTTTAAAAATGTATGAAAGAAAGTAAATTCATTGTAGTTAGTAGTCAAAAATATAAAATTTTAAGTTTGCATTTATTATATACTAATTAGCTCTATCCATGCATAGTTTATAACTCCAGTCAGCTTATCTAACTTATGTAATGTTATTATTACCATGATCACTAAATGTAAAATATTCAATTATGAAATATCGTGTATGCGTTTTATGTCCTGCTAAATATACTCCAGTCGGATTATACGTTTCTGTACTATCGTATAATTTCATTTTTTTTTGTTTGTTTATTCGAATGAGTCTTTCTTAATAGGAGTGTATTTAAAAATACACACGATATATTATTTTGGAAGGCCTAGAGCAATAACTATGCAAGATCATAAACCTAGTTAATAGTTATATAGATATACTTATATAATATAAATACGTACAAAGGCTTTTAACTATGTTTTTATTAGCACGCGTCGTCAAACGCACAAACGTATATATATATATATATGTGTGTGTGTGTGTGTGAGTGTGTGTATATTAAATGTAAAAATTGTTTTAAAAATATAATATTTATATTTTTATACAACTATAACGACATAATAGTATGTATCATGTACTGTGTAATAAAATGGCAACGATCGCATCGAAATTCCAAACAACATATCCTTATATTGAAATACACGTATAACAGACCTAGCTGTAATTACTGGTTGTCTGCGATATTATAATATGGTATTTACAAAGTTGACTAAAATGGTGTTTAAGATAGATATATCTTATACACGAAAAATAATCAATACTACATTATTGTACGACGGTAGGCAGGTTTATGGAAGTCCAGGAGTTGATGTTCTGAAGTAGAGTTTTCCAGACATTATGTGCCGTTTGGAAAAAAGTACTGGGGTAGCAAATTGTTCAAAAATCAATAAATAAATAAAAAGTTGTCATATTTTCAATAAAAGTAGAGATTTTTAGAAATTAAAAATATATTTTAATTTTAGTAATAAATAAATATTTAAAAATAGCCTTCTTTTAATCATTGATGATACGTGAAATTCTTTAATTACTTAAAGTTTGTCTATTTTCAAGTCTTAAATATATAAAACACAATAATTTTTGGGGTGAAAATATCATACTTTTGCTATCATGGCAAAAAATGTAGAGTAGCAGTCGCTACCCTTTGCTACTCCCCATCGGCACTTATGTTTCCAAAAAAAAAAAACACTTTAAACATACATTTAGGTACCTACACTAGCTATAAAATATCATTAAACTATTATACTAAATATTCAGTTCCTACCATAGGCGCCCATATACGTTTTTTCAAGGAGAGGCAAAGAACTTTTTAAAAAATTTAATGACTTACTTTTATGAAAGCCAATTAGTTTACACTTAGATCAATAATTAGATGTTAGTAGTTAAATGTTTACCTTAAATTTATTTTATTTTTTTCCCCGCAAAATCAAATGGACATACACTGAATACTATTTACTAATTACTACAGGAAAAAGGCCTAACATTATTCATACAATGGGTATTATTCGCTCCTTGGGTATGATATTCTTAGTGAGTGTTGAGTTTAAAAGAAACAATAAATAGTTTTGTCTATTGAGTGATCATTTTTGCCGTGATACGCTTTTGGAGTTTTATAAGTTATAATTGAAATCTGTCTCATCTGATTTTAACAAAAATATAAATAAAAATTGACCTAAACTAAAGAATAAAACAATAAATTGAATATAAAATAATCGATATCATAAAATCTAGTTTACTTACATGAAGTCTATGTAAATTTGGAGCAATTTTTCTTCGTTTTAAAAAAACCGTTGAGTGTTCCAAAAAAATTATAGGTGAACAACATTTTCTACTAGATAATACTACTTGTCTGAGATGTTTTTCATGTTGAAAAAATATTTCCATAAAATTATAAAATATAAATAAATAAATAATCATTATTGTTAAACAATTATCTTCTTTATTCCACTCAGTATATGAATCATTAAAATCTATTTTTAGATTATGCACTTGCTATTCATTACATGTTATACTAAGACTTTATATAAATCACCTAATGTTATTATTACATTATTGTACGAATTAAAATTCTAAATGTTGACAGTTTTTGACAAAATTATATTTTTTTACAGCGAGATCAAAATCATATTATTGGTCCATAGTTGAAAAAAATATATTTTCCAGGGGAAGGTGAGTGCCCCTTCTTTCCCTCCTCAAAGAGCACCTATGATTTCAACCTACATTGTCTCAGGAAAAGTACATTAATAAAATAATTATTATTTCGTTCGTATTATTATTCTATAAATAAATTAGTCTGCATTTGATCAAAATTACAACTGGAGTTTATATAGGTTTATACTGGTACCCAAAATACTGATGTACATTGTACATGATGCATACAGTTCTAAATATTTACTCTACCAACGACAAGTCGAATAAATTTGGGAGAAGGGAAGTTAATATACGCAACCGAAATGCCGTAAGCTCGTGCAGAGTGGACGATAAGATACAATGGAAGCTGCGGTATAATACAGTGCGAGAATGGTAATGCGCGGTGACGGTGGTTTGGGATATGATAAAAGCGCAGAGGTGGTAAAATTATTTTTCCGGACACGAATTACAAGCGGGTGGTCCGTTTGGGTATACTCAACGAGTGTGCGCGAGAAAAGGCTCCGCCACCAGCCACCCCTTTGCGTCCAAAAGTATGTGGAGACCCCCTCACCCAGAAAAAAATCCACCCCGTCTATTAATTATTTTTATATCATAAGCGCTGTATCATCAATTTATTAATGTAATAATCGTATCCTTCAAAATACTTTTCACTGGAGCAATTGAAGTTGCACACACATACACATAATAATAATTATTATACAACGTTTACATTTTGGTTATACATCACAATGTCATTCGAGTGTATTCTATCCCGATCACTGATTATAATATTTTATGAATTGAAAAATCAAATAAAAATATAAAAATATGATTGATAATATGTTAATTTGTTTTTAACACGTGGAAAACCCATCGTATTTAAGTGATTATGTATTTTAGTTACCATAAAAATACAGCATGTTATAAATGCCACTTCAAAATTTATATTAATTATTAATTACAGCGACAGCGAGTCTTGTGATAATGGTGTAACAGAAATATAATGTCTCGATGAAAATTTTTATCGTACTACAATAATATTATTACAGTTCAGTATCTGTGTGTGTAAAATGTCTATAAAATTATGAAATAATAGCAATCGCAATAATATAATACAATCCAAAGCGCCTAACGATATTTCGATATAATAGCTATAATCATTATGCATATTTTAATTTACCTACTAACCGGCTAATATTATAACAAATTTATGAAATGTATCATTCAGTGACGTATTTTTTTTTTTTTGGGGGGGGGTGTCCTCCATGTCTGGACACCCCCCGATTCTAAAAAAAAATAAAAAGTCCTTATATATTGGTAATCACATTTATTTAATTTTATAGAAATCTCAATAGTATAAAAATATAAGAAATAATATTCTTGAAATATTACAATATCTTACAATATTTATACTACAATATTTCATATCTTTGTACCATGACAATAATATAAAAAGTGATTTTTAAAATATATATTAGTAATTAGTATTAAATAATAACCTTCAACGTGTCTGTCTTACCATATATCTAGGTCTCAAATGTCAAATTACTTGTACATACATACTTATACATAATATAAAAAGTTAAGTTTTTTACATTAATAAATTAACATTTTCGTT
>JAIPRM010008984.1:0-15283 GCA_025469315.1 Stegophylla sp. TES_Ste_2020
GTGGTACTAAAACCTTCAGCAGAGTGTCGGGTATAACAGTAAAAAATTTTAGCCAAATCGGTTCAGTAGTTTTTTCGGTTAGCGCGGTCGTAGAAAAACCCTTACAGTTTTATATAATAGTATAGATATCTAATACAAACTCGTCAAATGGTGTTTTTTTTGAGGAAATACAATTGATTCACCAACTTTGAAACGCGGTATTAAAATTAACATTTAACCTTCTAAAAATGGCTAAGCCAAATTTGAAACGAAAGACATTAGAGAAAATAAATAAAATTGCCTTTCGTATATTAAGTCTTCATATTTCTTGTTTACGCTACTACGATGTAATGAGTAAACTATTGTACTATTAAAATTGTTATTAAAATAATATTCACCGCACTCGTTAAGAGTAGGTACAAGAAAATAATTTCCATTCCTATAGTGGTACGAAAACTCTGACCATGTATGATAATCTAGATTAAAATATGTAAAATCTATCATTTTAATTTAAGAATATTAATTTTTGAACGTATTTCAACAGATAATAGTATCAGTTAAAAATTTAAAAAAAACCTTTTAAAACAAAAATGACTCAGTTTTAAACGAATAAAACGTCTGTTCTGGATAATGAAAAAAAATCTGTTCTTATTTTTTTTGCGACTCTGTTGTAAGCTTTAACGCTTTAAATTAAAACCCAAACTAGGGCAAAATGTATTCAGAACGAATTTTCGTATTTGTATCATTTTTTCATTGCATGTTATAACATATTTTATTGCTTTTTTAAACACATATTTGAGTGCTTTTTTGCGCATCGAGTGGATTGAATTCCAAACCTCGACTACAAAGCCTCGGACAACGCTTACCGGTTGAGTTCACACATATTTCTATCTGCAAATTAGTAAATTTATGAGCATTGTGTACCTACTGCTCTACAGCCATTATACACGTCACAAACGATCGTGTGCGTGTTCGTTCAGGTCGTTATTACAACTCCATCGTGCGACCAGTTTAGATTACATGTCACACGATCGCCTGTGATGAACTATATACGCGAGTACCGTGTCTAAACTGGTCCACATCACGCTGTGGACGACATTTATTTCGTTTCTCGATGGAGCCACTATACTACATACGTATACAGTGCGTCTTAAAAGATCAGCATCACTCTGAGTATTTCCGTGGAAAATCAATATTTTTTTTCGGTGATTTTTGAGAATATAGTAAAAGAAGATGTTGATAGGTTTTTTTTTTTTATTGCAGTTTTTCAAATTTTCAAGGTAGCTGTTGTTTGAATCATGTTTTTCCAAACTCTCTTTTGAGAAAAAAGTATTCATGTCGAGTAAAGATCAACCGAATTAGAGCTAGTTTAATTTTTAATTTCACGAGAATTCAACAGTCAGGTACTTTATAAAAAAAAAAAATAAATAATAATAATAAAATAAAAAGCTATTATTGCATAAATCCTAGAGTAAATCTATCTAGAGGTAACTCGGATTTAATGATGGTGATCAATGAAAACAAATAAACTAATAATTGGTGAAGCTCTCAGCACAACAGAAAATAATTTCAAATTTTGAAAAACAGTAATTCCTCTGTCACATAATTCCAATATTATTTTTGCGTATTTAAGGTTCATCTATACAAACACGATTCGTTCTTTGTTTTCGCTCACATAGATATTCTAACATATTTTTTAAAATTTTATGAAATAATACGATGGAAAAGAGCTGTCTTGAAAATTGAAAAAATTTTATTGCATGAAATATTTAGTTTTAGAATTACTTTTTAAAATCTATTAAACTGGATTTTTTTTTTACAAATTACTGCTGTTGAATAAACTACATTCAGATAAATCGATTAACCACCGTGATACTTAAAGTGATACGTAACTTTTAGGGCATACTATATATATGTAAGTATTAAATATAAATTTTGTGACCTTGATGATCCGGTTGAACCAAGTGTCGTCCGGATTACTGGAGGATTTCAAGGATATTCAAATGATCAAGGTATTTTGTTCTGCCAATTTTTTCTTCAGGCATGATAAAAAAATATATGAATAAATTTAAATGCATAATATAATGTAATTAATTGTCCAAAAAAGGTCAAGTTAGTCTAATTATGTTACGTACTAATGAAAAATCACTAATGTTTTACGTACTTAAAGATTGTGTACCGCGTTTACCAGACCGGACTAGGGTTCTACCTTTACTCAATGCGTACATTGTCCGGGTCATATAATCCACAATTAATGATTATAAAACTCAATACATTTATTTCAAACATAAATTACATCGAATAACAAGATTAATACTATATTAATTTATATTTTTATCATTATTATTATTATTATTATTTTTCAAGACATCTATTTTTCTTTAATGCAAATAATATGTAATCCACTGATGTATCATGTACCAAAGACATGTATCTCGTAATCAGAAGTCACTTGTGCTTTTCCTAACTTAGGAGGAAATAGCTATGGCAGGAATGATGTCACTCAAGTGATAATTGTAGAGCAGCCGCGTGTTTCTGATCAAAACTCCGCGGAGATTACTGAAGCTTTCTCAGCAGCCACATTTTCTGCTCTTGTTATGATCAGCTGAAGTCAGCAAATGGGGTTTTTTTTAATGCAGAACCGATCTGTCTAAAATTTGAAACCCAATTCTGTATAGTTTTAGGTTTAGGGCGACGGGATTATGTCAACTAAGAGCGAATCGAACGCGAAACGGATGCTAGGTCGATATCGGTGAACCACCGTTTTTAATGAATTGTTCCTTGTTAACAAATTCACGATGTTTTCCCGACCAAGTCATGATAAATATTGAAAATAGCATCGATAAAGCTTTCTATCGATATAAATCCCTTTAATTTATTTCCACCTGAACCCAAACTACAACCTTGTCAAATTAGGGAGTTA
The DNA here is from genome assembly GCA_025469315.1 of Stegophylla sp. TES_Ste_2020. NCBI lineage: Eukaryota > Metazoa > Arthropoda > Insecta > Hemiptera > Aphididae > Stegophylla > Stegophylla sp. TES_Ste_2020. The sequence continues at coordinate 2,903 of JAIPRM010008984.1, forward strand.
TTTCTGCAACACCTTGTGCAAACACACACAAATATACACAGACGCGTATATAAAAAAATATTTTAGGGTGAGTTAGACTAGCATTGTACTAGTAAAGAAAAGTTAATATAGTTTTTATAGTATAACTACTTTGTTCTTTTTAATTAAAACCTTTTAAAAAATTAATTTTCGTTATAAAATTTAAATTCATCAAATATGTATTAAATTCATTGGTAGCACAACTTTTAAAAACAAAAATGCTAATTTGTTGTAAAAATGTAGTTTTTATGTTTTAATGTGTGTTTACAATGTTTATTTATTTTTACACATACACATTTTCCTATAGAAATACTTGACCAAAAAAGTTTCGAACAGCAACTTTTTAAGTCAGAATTTGCCTCAACTAAATACTTGTTACATCTTGTGATAAAATGATTCCATACGATAACATCATAATTATTATTATGTATATTATATTGTATTATGTATAATATAATAGATTATATATATTATGTATTGTATTATATTTTATTATATATAATTATTATTAATTAATTTCGTATCTATTATTTTATTAAACTTCAAAGTAAGTTGTTACAATTATCTAAGATTTTGTTTATTATAATAAGAAAAGTACAATAAATTTTTTGGTCTTATTTTAATTTTTTTTATTATTAATTTGTTAGTTTTTCAAAATATTTGTTGGCGACACCAGCATCTCCTATAGCATTTCCATTGTTCCATTAATAAGAATTAATTTTAATTCACCTAAATCGAGTACTAATTTAGTTTTATATACAATTTCAGTACTATAATAATTATCAAAGCTTATATTTTTTATAAAGAAAAAGAAATAGTAATTTATACTGTAATAAATTATGAACATTATAGTGAAGGATGTGGGAGGGACAAGCCCTCCCACAACTGGTTTTATGAGATATTACAGGGACACTAATTTTTTGTTAGACTTTAACGCCTCTCTTCTAATTTTTTTCCAATTCAAAAATTACAAAATATAAGTGCCGGGTACATTTTATCCGGGATATATTGACAATATTATTTCTCAGCCTGTGGCGGTTTTGGTAAAACATCCAGGGGTATGGGCGATTTTCAATTTATTTGTTGTGCGGTTGTGTCCCCTCATCGTTATTAAATATATCAAAAATAAAGACTGAAGTTAGTTTACGGTCCTGTCGTAAATGACATGTAACTTTTATTTTTTAATTTGTTGGAATCTTTGTCAAGTGACTGCCTTTGAATTATATTTACCTTTAACTTTGCACATTATGTGTGATAAAGTGTCTGTAAATTTGACTAAATTTCAAAGACTTACGAATATCCTTAATATATATATATATATAACTGAAGTAATAAATTGAAAACAATTAAAGGACTTAGTGTAATTTAAATTAATATGAAGGGCATGCGAATAATACTTGGTTATAAATGTGTGTACAACTTACAGAGAACCATGTAGAATATTTAGATAAGCAGCTTAAAACAATAAAACACGAAAAACAAGTAAGCTAGTTTTTAGGTATTTTTAATTATTAATTTACTACAGTGGCGTATCCAGGATTTTTTTTTGATCAATGACGAAATTTTAAAGTCCTTTTTGATTTCATTAATTTTTAAAAATTAGAAGAAAGCCCATAAAATCATGATACCCCCTCTCCTCCAACTACATTTTTATTTAATTAGTACCTATGCACCTACATACAGTCTTATTTATTATAAAATGAAATAATAATTAAAATTTAATTTTAATCCTCTTACAAATTTGACTCTATGGGGTCATTTAGGTGCAAGGTACAACAAAACCCAAATAATTTTAAATAATTAAAATATGTTTACCTGGTCAAACCTAGATGAATTTATATATTTGTCATTGACGATGATACCTTAATTAGCTTTACATGAAGTTTTTACTAGGGTTAGGATGATTATTACTCTACATATTTTTTAGGTTTTCCTGTTACATATTATATTCTTGGACAGAAATTTGTTTGATGATATCTAAATTCACATATCAATATTTTTTTTCCATTTACTTACATATTTTCCAATTTTAAGTATTTTAGCTTTTTTCTAATCTCATATTTTTCGATATAAAGTAGCAAAATAAAATGATATAAGTTTGTATATCTGTATTTGGTATTTTAAACAAGTTATATTAAAATTATCACTTGTTTATTGTTGGGAATTTCGTATTACTATTCGAAGATATACATAAAAAGTTCGATATAACTAGCATAAATGTAACAATGTTATTTATCTTAAAACATTATGCTATTAGAATTTACCTGTTATATTTTTTAGTTCAGTTTCAATTTCGTAGTGTACTTACATCTGGTACATCGTTTAGTGTGGGTGATACAGTTGTGTTTAAATCGTATAAAATAAAAATACCTTAAGTGAATCGCTTACAATTAAGTAACTAAAATATATACATTTAAATGCATGTATTTTTTTTTTTTGCATTTTTAGCTATTTTTTAGTGCATAAGTACACATATATTTAGTCATTTTTTATTGCATAAACATCCTAACCCTTAAGTCATTACTATTTATCCGTTATCGGATAATGACTATAGATAAAAACAACTTAGATTATTTAGATACTATAAAATTAAAGGTCAACTATTAAATACTGCAGACAATAAATGAAAAATTTTGGGAGGGGCTGCATCCCCCTCAGCCCCTCTCTGGATACGCCACTGATTTACTAATTGTATTACTAATTATTAGTATATTAATGTAGGTAAATTAAAAATAGTGAAAGTATTAATAATATGAGAATATTATTATTAATAATAGTATAAATATTAGAATAGTGTGTGACTAATTTAAAATAACGAAAATTAAATGTTAGATTATAACGAAATCAATATAACGTTATTTGCAATTTGCAAAGCTTTTTATTATATGCTATCTACACATATACATAAATTTATGTATCTATATATTACCTATATTTATTCATTTATATTATTGTATATGGTTATCTATTGAAAAATCAAGTGATGCTCTATTCTAAGCCATAAAGTTTACCTTGAAACATCTTCGTTCTTGACAAAGTTCTTGACTTCCAAACTAAGCGTGATTGGGCAAAATTTTTGCATATAAGTAAACAGCATGAAGAGTATTATCGATTGAAAAACGGTGCCTGGTAAAAAAGATTTGTTTCAAGAAAAGAAAAGATCTCTGGGTGGAACTATCATCCCCTTCGGTTCACCTAAAAACCGCCACTGTTTTTTTTCGTACACTCAATTAAATGTTAAAAAAAAAAAAAAAATTACAAAATACGATTAACTAATATCTTAAAATTTATCAATGTGTACATAATTTCTTAGACTTGTGAATTTTGTTCATGAAGCATTTGACATTTGTGCACATTTTTTTTGAGAATACCCGCAGGAAACACTAATAAGTAAGTCATATAATTGCTTCAGATAACATGAAATAAAATACAAAAAATTTTGCCACCGATATTTTGATGCTATTCTAGCGTACTTAAAGTTGCGTTCACACCAAAAAAAACTTTGTCACTGACAAAATTTTGTTTGCGAAAAGTGGTGTTAAATATGAAATGAGGTATATTGGAAGTTTTCGAAGTATTGCCTAACGATCGTAAAAAACTTATTAATGGATGCAATAAAAACCAAATATTTTTCTAAAACTTATTATAAAATGTCATCGAGAAATGCTAAAAATGCTCAATATTTGTTTCATTATAATAGCTACAGAAATATAATAGATTATACTAATGTAACTCAAAACTTACCCTTTAACCAAAAGTTAATGCATAAAACAATGATTATTTTATAATGACCAATTAATTGATTATCAATTTATATTGTAATGACCATAGATGCCGGATTGTATTTAAGATCAATAAAAATATATATATATTCAGGAAAATAGAAGCTACTATTTATTTAATAAGAGAATGCTTTTGGTTAAATAAATAAGTACATGGTTGATCAGTGTTGCATAATAAACATTCAACATCTGATCACTTTTTATATATTCAATTAATTTATAAAAAAAATCACAAATATTGAAAACTTAAACTTTGAATATCTCGCTTGTAAGGAAAAACTTTAACAATCAGACTTTTAGTAATTTTGTATTACCTACTGAAATATTCATCATGTATGGACCTTAGAATGTGACATTTGAGTGCGTATTTAAGTATTTGTTTTTCACATAAATTTTAATAAATAATAATATCATATAAAATAAAGACATTTATTTTTCACACATTTGATGTTCGGAGAGAGGTTGTTTTTTTGGGTGTTAGAACACCAACACCCAAAACATCCCACTTGGCTACGCCACTGATTTCATTTGTTTGACATTGAAATTTTAACACGTTGTGGTCTTGTGAGATAAAAAAAATCATAGACATAAATGTAAGTTTATATTTGTTTTGCACGAATATTATTATAGAGTGGACTAAAGGAACAATCTCTCAGTTCATATCAGCATTACATAATTATAATTTTTTTTTTTTTTTTTTTTTTTAATGACACTTAACTCGATCAGAAGTATAAACAATTTTAATAATTGAAAAACTGAGGTTGAATCAAAATTAAAATTTGTACAAATTTGCCAGTTTTATCGATTTGATAAAGTTGTCTGCCTTCAAAAGTTTAACGTTCTTAAAAGATAAAAAAAAAAGCCACACTCAATTTTTAAACCTGAAATATTATGATAATTTCTCAAGTAAAAATTAAAATATTAAAATTAAAAATAATTATAACATAGGTACGCTTAAAATTTGTACAAATTATACTTAGTTACGCATTGATACTTGTCTTGTCACGATACTTCACACCAACGTGTACGAAGACAAGTCAGCAATATCGGCTCTTATTTGTTGTGCGGGCAACGAAGCTTTCCTGGGGGTTTTAATCAGAGGTAACAAACACGTGAATTTTCCCCCAATCGTTCTCCAGCGACCCGGTGTCACTATTCCGGTGCCTACGTCTTCGACGTCAAAAGTGCCCGGTGGCGAATAGCTCGATTTCGAACTCTTACTTTTTCTCAAATAATTGTGCAGATAAACACAAGACAACGTGGCCAACATCGCCTCGTCCGGTTCCAAGTGCAAAGGTTTGCGTAAAATCCCGAAAATCGACGGAAGAACGCCGAACGCGTTTTCCACTACTCTTCGGACCCTACTCAAACGGTAGTTTAACACCCTTAGTTTCAAACTGATTTCTTGTATCCCGCGGTACGGTTTCACAACAATCGGTTTCAACCGGAAGGCATCGTCGGCCACGAACACGTACGGCAAGTAGTTTTGACGCTCGTCGCTGAGCATACCATCGTCCGGTATATTCAATTGGTTTTCCTCTAACAGGTCTTTGAAAATGGTTTTGGCGTCGGTCACATGTTTGATGCATCCGATATCGATGTACATGAAATTATAGTTTGCGTCGACAATAGCGAATAAGACGATATTGACCAGACCTCCATAATTATAATATTCTAAACCAGACTGTATGGGCGCCTGCAACATTACGTTCCTGCCGTCCATTGAACCGACGCAGTGTGGAAAATTCCATTTTCTATAAAAATCGTTCGCAATACGTATCCATTCTTTTTTTGTTTTTGGCATCTAAAAAAAAAGACGCCGATTTTATATTTTTGTAAATTTTAAATTATTGTAAATTTATAAAAAGAATACAATTAATTTAATGATAGCTGTTTTAACTTATTTTAGAACTCAGAATTATTCGTAGTTGAATTTCACTAATTTAGGGGCAATTGAAATCAATTACTGGCTGGTATTTTAAAAACATTGATTAAAGGAAAGAAAAAAAGTTTTGATGATAGAGTTTAAATTTCAAGGCTGATCAAAAAAAAAAAAAAAAACAATAACATCGATGGCTATTGAGACTTACGAAGTTCTTGTAAATAAAATTTACGAAAAACATGGTGATTTTAAAATCAGAAAATTATCAAAAGATTACATGAAAAGTATTTTCTAACATTAATCAATAATATTTTGTATGAAGTTAAACTGGGGAAATACCATCAATCATTCTATGATAATGAATATTTTATGAATGTTTTGAAACCGGAAAAAATACAGAAAGACATTAAAACCTGCAAACTGTAAGAAGGTCTTATAAAACTGTGTTCGTAAGAAATGCGACCATTATGCACTTAAAGAACAAATTCCTTCAGTAGCTTGTTTTAGTAATGAGCTGAGAAATCACTACAGACAATTTACGCGTATTAAAGTTAAGGTCTAAAGAATAGCATTAATAATTATAATTATTATAATCAAACTGTCACTTTAAATTCTGAGTGAGCTACAGTAGTTAGTGGATACATATAAAAAGATATTTATTACTTTATTTTTATTTTAACACATTTTCGTGTTGTAAAACTTACTCAAAAGTTTCGTTCATTAATTTAATTTTGGCTCTAGATAGGTAGAACAAATAGTAGATACTAGTTTTAAATCTATCTATAAAACTTATCAATAATATTTAAAAAAATATTCAAAGGTATCTTACAAAAAACAATTAATAATTTAAAATTCTCATTGACACCACTCTTGAAAAGATTTGTATTATGTATCAATCGGTGGACATAAAAATGTTAGGGGGGCTAATATATTAATTTGTTTGATTTAATCCCCTCTAATGTTATTAACCTTAGGCAATTTATAAAATATCTGGGGGCTATGAGTGTATTTAGGGGGCAAGCACACAAATCAGCCACTATATCAGTTAGGTACTATATGTGTCCTTAACACTATCAACAATAATGTAATACAGACTGTAAATAATTTGACTACTTTTGGAATAATTACAGAATATTGAAAATATCTCGGTTTTTTTGTAAGTTTTTTTCTTATAATATTTTGAACTTTTATTATTGTAAAACTCACATAATACATGAAAAACAGGTGATTGTACTAAAAATATTAAAAAATACAGACAAAAAAGCCGGACATATTCGCATCACGGATATTATTCGCTTCTCAGGTCAGATATTGTTGGTGGGCGTGTAGAATTTTAAAGAAACGATAAATTATTTCTACAATATGACGATTTTGAACGAAGGAAGTTAATAATATAAAGAATAATATTAGTCGTCATTTTCAATACGCCAACCAAAAGTATCTGATCCGAAGAGCGAAGACTATCCGTGGTGTAAAATATGTCCGGGTTTCTTGTGTATACTTTATTTTACTTTGCTTTACTCTACTTTACTTTTTTTTGTCTAATAAAAAAAGAAAAGGAAAGAATAATCAAGAGAAAAAAAAGTGTTTAAAAAAATATGCAATTTTTATTTCAAATTTTCAATATTTTCTTGCGCAAAATGTTTCTCAAGTTATTATCTATCTATGTTTCAATATTCATAAAATATGGATAGAAAAATTATGGTTTCCGAGTATATTTTGGAATTTTGCGTAGTTCCTCCCCCTTCCCCTGAAAAAAAAAAAAATGAGGAATTGAGAAATTCATAAAATTACTTTTCTAAAGTACCTACTAGACTATTAGAGGTTAATCTGGTTTCAAAAAGTTGCTGATCGAGACTTTTGGACAAGTATTTACATACGAAAAAGTGTTCAGAAAAAAAAAAAAACAAAAATAAAAGAATAAACATCACTGCAAAAACACTAGCTTCTTCACGTCGTTCAGAATATAAAATTACTTGGAAAATTTTTAGGTATACATTATATAAATATGACATAAAAATGTATAATGCAACATTTTCTGAACGAATTGAGATAAATTGGACGGTCACACCTTATTTGCATCTATAATAAAGTGATTGTTAAGATGTCACGTGTTGTTGGCTAAAATCCTTAGAATAGACCCTTGATATATAAATATACATATTATATATTATGTATAATGGCCTTGAGAAAATTCTCAAAAATCGTTACTATTATCATTATTTTTTATAATCATTTAAATTTAGAATTTTTATGAAACTGGTAATTTTTACGAAAAATAAGGATTTATTTCAATCGAAACGACATATATTTAAGTAAGTATTGAACTTACCCTTTATATAAATAAATATATATATATATATATATATATATATTTGCGTTTCTAACTATAAAAAATATTTGTGGAAATCGGCTTATTTCATTTTTAACTCTTAAAGTACGGTTAAAGGCTAAAATGTCTGTTATTCCAAATGATGGGCTATTTTTTTCGTTATTATTTCACAACAGATTGAATTTATTGTTTTTATTTTGGAAAATTGTGAACAAGCTCACTCATATATTATAAATAATATATTAGTACTAGCTGTGCCCGTGCACTTCGTTGCCCGAAAAAAAATTTCCGTTTATATATGCCTATATAAACAGAATAAACTACATTTTTGTTTATTTAGATCAAACTGTTGTCATGGTTACCAAAGTAACTGGAACTCACGGGCGGTATAATATATTTTATGTACATAGGTATACAATTTACACGTTTATTTTAATTAGTACATAAATCAGAGGTTTATTAACTTAGACAAATGTTATTACAATAGGAACCTTCTCCGTGATATAATCTTCCATTTAAAAAAAAAATTAAGATAATCGGATGAGTAGTTTCCGAGAACATTAGCGTCAAATGTTTCAATTTTCGATTTTATATATATAGATATCGACTTATATTTATATTTTCTTTAAAATCAGTTGATTCAATTTTTTAAGAGCTTCAAATTTAAAAAGTAAAATAAAGTAAAGTACCTAGTAAAATTAAATACATAGAAATGCTAAGTAAAAAAAAGCAAAGTAAAATATAGAAGAGAAAGACGGATATACGAGTACCTCACATCACGGGTATTCTTCTATCCCCGGGTCAGTTATTCTTAGTGGGTGGATTTTTAAAGAAAAGATAAATTATTTCTTCAATAATACGATTCTGAACGAAGGAAGTTAATAACAGAAAGAACAACAATAGTCATCATTTTCAACACACCTAAAAGAGTAGCTGACCTGAGGAGCGAAGAATAACCGTGATTCAAAGTGTGTCCGTCTATCTTGTCTATACTTTTCTTATTTTTACTTCACTTTATTTAACTTTACTTTACTTTACTTTGCTTTACTTTTTTTATCTAATAAATATCTAATAAAGAAAAGGGGGAACAAGTTTTATATTGTTGTCTTTCTATGTATACATTTTTATAAGGTTTGGATTAAAAATAGATAATTTCCGAGTCTTTTTTGTCAAATTTTGGGTAGTTTTTTCTAATTGCCAAAAAAAAAAATTGAGAATTTTGAAAAATGAACTGTTTAAAGTACCATATAAGAGGTTAATCCAGTTTCAAAAATTAGCTGGTCGAGGCTTTTGGGCAAGTATTTCTGTATAAAAAAGTATTCATAGAAAAAATATAAAATAAACGTCATTGTAAAAACACTAGCTTCTTCGCTTTACTCAGATCTAAAACACGGCAAAATTGATCATTCTCACAAAAAATCATGTGGACGTGATATTTTCTTTATTTATATTGTGAAATACACTCAATATAAAACTGATAGTTATAGTTCTGAGTCACACTGAAGTTCCGCTTAAAATCGTTTAATCGAATTTAAACCAATTTATGGTTACTTTAAAATTAAACACACCCACCAAGAGTATCCTATCTGAGGTGCGGAGAACTTCTATAGTGCGTAGTGTGTCTGCTTTTTATTCTTAGTACTATGATTATTTTTATACTGTTATTTTAGATTCTAAGAGGAACGAAAAAGCTAGTGTTTGTAAAATGATGTTTATTTTTTTTATTAATATTTTTTTTTTTGTGAATGAATTTTTGTTTAGAAATATATGTCAAAAAAATTCAACCAGCAACTTTTTGAATCAAAATTTGCTCTAAGTATTTTCAAGAAGTTTTTTTTGAAATTCTCAATAGTTTTTCCATAATTTGGGAAAATTACCCAAAATTTGACAAAAATGCATTTAAGACCTTTTTTTCTTTCACACTTTATAAAAATTTAAATGTAGACAGAAAATAAAATAACAAATATTTTGGCGAAAGAAAATTTTGAAAATCTAGCATCTAGTTTTTTTCTTTACAATTTTTTTTTCTGTCTTCAGTTAATAATGGGATATAAAATAAGCTGAGTAATTTTTTTTTTCTTTTTGTTATATTATCGAACTTTAAGTAAAATTGTCTTATATAAACTGAAACTTCACTCTGAATTTTTTTAATTGAAGAAACGATTTATCTTTTCTTTAATATTCAATAAACCTATCAAGAGCATCCCACCCAAGGAGCGAAGAATACCCATGGTTCGAAGTATGCCCGGCTTTAAATTTTTTGTATAGGTAATTATTGTTTATTTAGTCTTAATATTTCTTCTTTCATTAAGAGCAAATTAATAATATTAATAGTTTTAAATTCTAAATTGAGTGTTGAATAGTTATGAAATAAAATAATTATTTAACGTAACACTAGTGTTTAAGGAGTTTTTATTTAGAATATATATATTTATATTTTAAATTAACATAATAATTATTATTATGACATTTTTCGATATTTACCTTTAAGTATTCTTTTAAAACTACATTCAATGCCTTACAAACCTCAGGCACAATAAATGAAATGGTTTGTGATGGTATTTTGAAAGAATGCATCAAGCTGAGGTAAGATTCACCACTAGCTAAGTACCGAAGTGTTATTGCTAGTAATTCCCTCACTGGAATAGCTTTTCTGTAGTTTTCTTTTTGGGAAAATCGATGGCCCACCATGTTTATTAGTTTTTCGAAGTCTTCGCTGGACATTTGGAAAAAGTTTTTGAAACTTCCGTTACACCTAAAAAAAAAAAAAATAAAACAAAAATATTTGTACCTAGTATTAGCAATGCAAAAAAATATTTTTGTAATTCCGAATAAACATATTACTTTAAATTAATTTTAAGCAAAAAATTAATATATATATTTTTTAACATACCTCAATTCTCCAGAGAGCCCAATGTCATATCGTTCAAAATCCACCATCATATCTACTGTCATACTATTACCACTGTTTATCTTTATGGCTTTTAAACTTGGGCGAACCCAAAATATATTTTTTTTAACATCAATGAGACACGCAGCTGCTGCGAATATTTCGTCATTTTCGTCTGACATGTTTCCGGAGACTAAATGTATTTTGAATGATTATTCGGAGAAGAAGTGTATGTTTTTCAACGTTGCCATCTACAGTGTTAGATACATTTTTAAATATTTGTATACGACAATGAATGCGACGTTTTTTTTTTTTGTGTGTGTCGTCAATTCAAAGGAGAAAAAATCAAATCTTTTTGAAAATCTTTTTTTATTGTTATTACATATGGCGCGTGTGGTTATTTATATTCCAGTAATTGTCTGTTGTAAAACACAAAGATAGATTAACGTCGATCCGTTCATTTTTCATTGTTCGGTATTACCATCGATAAGGATGCATCTTGTAATAGGCTATTATTGAAAAACACGTACTAGTATTTCGGTTGTATTCCATGAGTATGTTTTTTTATTTTCAAAAATATAAATAATGCTTTTTTTGCATATATTTTAAGCACTTATATTTAAATTTTCAATATCACATTATTAATACTCATGCGACGTCTTTTTCTTAGATTCTTAACTATTACCATTTATTATTGTACTCATGGCATGAACATATATTTTTTTTTTTAAAGTCTTAGAATTCACACAAATGTTTGTTCCACCGAGAACAGATGATAAAATAATAGAATAAAAATTATACGAGCTGTATTGTACCGTATTACGATTTTCATATGAAATCAAACATTTTTTCAAAAATAAACACTTATACATTGTAAAAGGCCAAAAATAAGCAACTTTTTTTTCTTTTATCTGATAGTAAATGCTATATTTTAAAGAATTATGAGCATGAACTAACTGCGTGTAACTGAGCAAAAAAAAGAAAAGAAAAAATGACCTATAAATACAATAAATGGTATTATTTGCTATTTGACGTATTTAAAATTGAAAATGGTATTGCACGAAATTGGCTAAAAATATCAACTTGAAAATTGCGCAGATGTCTTTTTTACCAAAATTTAAATATGATTCGTCTACCCACATGACTACCTCAGAGAGACTTCAAATTTTCGTTACTTTACAAGCCACTACAGACGTTAAATTTATCAAAAATTAAATTTTTTTACCAAAATCACTCAAATGACACTACTTGACATGTTCATTAAAAGAATGCCGGTTTTTATTTTTGTAGACCACTGTGCGGCGGGCATGAAAAGGGACCGCCAGCCGTCCGCCCGCGGTGCATACTAATTGCCTCCCAAAATATACGAATTGCCTCCCGTCCTTATCGCAAATAAAAAGGTTAATATACACTAATCGCCTCCGATGATCAGGTAGTTCATAATTATATACGAGTTGCCTCCCAAAAATTTCCACAC